>JASCZW010002577.1:0-24456 GCA_034211315.2 Aedes japonicus
CCTTAAGCAGTTCGGAGTGAGTAAGCGATTTGTTTTTCGTACCTTGAAACGGTTCAAGGAAACTGGAAATGTCCATATTCAACAAAAAGTAGGTGCCAAACGAACTGCCAGAACGCAGAAAAAGATCAAATGTGTGAGGGAGTGAATAAGACGTAATCCGGCCGTATCTGACCGTAAGCTGAGCAGACAATTTTAAACGTCTGCTGCTTCAATGTTCTGGAATGCAAGACGTACAGAAATGTTTAGGTTCGAGCCGGTGTCTGCGAGAATTTATTTTCAGATGAAAAGCTCTTCCTCCTTCAGCACAGTCATAATCAACAAAATGATCATGTGTATGGCAAAAGTCTTGCCAATATTCCAAGAGATAAACTAGCTGAAGAACGCTATCAGAATGGATCGAAAATCATGGTATGGGGCGTCGTTTCACGAAAAAAAAAGCTTTCTCTTCTTTTCAAAGAACCAATCGTAAAAATCAACATTGAATATTACATCGAGCAGGTTTCGAAAAAACAATTGCTTCCTCATGCTTCAACACTGTATGGGAATACACAATATTGTTTCCACCAGGATTCAGCTCCAGCTCACAGGGCAAAGAAAACACAAACCTGGTGCCTGAAAAATTTGCTCGATTTCATCACAATAGCTGGATCTCAACCCACTTTAAGTAGTCAAACCCTACGAAAGAGCTTCCCGAGCAAAGGATTATACCAAATTGATAACAAGTTCTATTACCAGATTATCATTTTTTAATCACTGAATATGTTATCATTCAGGCTGAATAAACAGTCAAAATAACAGAATGAATAGCAAAAAAAAAAAATTCTCGTTGAATGTCATAATAATAAATTATTTTGTTATCACTGCGAACAACTTGATAACAAATCCTGTACAAATTTATTGAAATATTATCATATTATGTAATCAATTTGACTTCAAATTTCTCAGGCTAATAACTAAAAAAATATTTTTATTAAAACCAAAATTTCTTGTTCGAATATGCTGCATATATTAATAGTTTTATAATTCAACTTATAACGTTCATAATAAATAGTGTGTTCAAAATGATAACATATAATAACAAAATTTGCCAATAGTAATAACTAAATTTGTTATGCGATAACAGCGGAAATCAAAACGATAACTGGGATAACAGAACTTATGTTAATCATTATAATGCCATAATCCAGCTACTTTGCTTATCTTCGACAGATACGCGTTTTCGCTACAATGTGCAGACTTTCAGTGCTCTCTAAGACTCGTACTAATAACAGCTCAACTCTAGGATTCATAACAGAACTGTTGTTTATATGATATCAGCAGTTATTTCCTTTGCTAGGTTTCTTTAGATCATCGAGAAACATTCGGTTGACATTTGGACCAAATTCTAAGAATTCGAGCGTGCCAGCTGCGATGGGTTTACAAAGCGGTTGCGCAAAGTTAGCAAGGATGGTTTATTTCTATAACAGGCATCTTTCAAATGAAAAATAAATGCTATGATTTGTTTGATTTGTTTTGCTTGTCCCATTCTGTTCTAGTGACACGTATTGTGAGACACCCTGTGTAAACTTAGATTTCACGAAAACAATACATGATTCTTTTCTGAAATCAAGACAATACATGGGTATTTTGTCTCATAATGCTCTAAAAAATTTCTCTAACTTTTTAGAGAAATTATTTGAAATAGACTGTCCAAAATACATATGTCTTATTCAAAAGTTATTCTTAAGACACAAAAATCTCTAGATCCGTAAAAAACACATATTTCACCATACCGAACAAGTGTGAAAAGTTACATACAAATCGAAAATGGTCGTTGCCAGATTTACCAAAAAATTGCTCAGTAGTCAAAGACGAACTTCTAGAGAACATCGTTAAACAAATTATTGTAGTTCTAGCGATGAATACCTGACTGATGACATTATTGTTTAAGGATCCACTTGAGTAAAACCCCGTCGAACTTATGGGCCACAACATTCAAGTTTTCATATGTTGCACGAGGAAGGAGAAAAACTTCGCACGATTGATGGAGAAAGTAACCCCAGCTGCCGGGAAGCAGGTCCCACTTACAAGCAATCCATTTTGTTCGCGAGAACCGATGAAGCTTGGATAATCATTCACAGACCCATTATCTTTTCCACAACATAATGAAACCAATAAATTCCCAGTAATGAGATTTTCGCTAAGTGATCATTATGCGATATTAATAACCCATTGTGCAAGGTGAGAGAATAGAATCACGCTCAATTGTGATTTCGCTGCTCGGCTGCAAAATTTGGTATAACCTTCATAAAATCCAAAAATTTCCAATTACCCTGATCAATCGCCGCTCCAGCGCCATCACTCCAAGCCGCGCCACCTCGCCATGCCCGTCGAACGCGACAAGCTAAACGCTTAACGTCTGGCTTCATTATGCAATAAATCTATCATCAGGCCAGCCCCTCCCCGCACCCTGCCTCCGTCGCCGGTTCATGCTTTAGTAGTTCATTTTCTGCCTCTTCGGGTCCTTCATTACCCTCGGACGCGGTTATTATTTTATGATGTGTCAGAAAGATTTAAAAGAATGCCTCCGCCCCTCGGTGGCCTCTCACCCTGGTTTGGATGGAACGATCGATCGACCGATCGATCGATCGGCTTCTCGGCGCTTAGCTGATCAATTTATGTACTACAGTGCCCGCCAGAATTTCCCATACCGTGGTTTTTGGTATGGGAACTTATCCTAAAACTTTCCGTCCTCCCATTTGCATATGTCAAATAAGCGGATAAAACAAAGCGCCCTACATGCTCGCACACCTCGTGAAGTGGATCATGCCGTTGCACTTCACCGCGATCGAGTGCGTTCGGTGGTAGTCATTATCAGTAGTTCATGAAGCAAAGCACCGGGTGGCGTTAAATGGTAGACGCGCGCGTAAGTGTTTGTCTGTGGGCCTTCGCGAGCCCGGCGTTGGCGAGTTGTAATCTTCGGCTCTGGTGGCTCAGGAGGCACGAGCTAATGGTAGACTCGGTCAGCAGCAACAGCAGCAGCAGCAGAAGTGAAATACTTACAGCAACGATTTTCAGCTTCATTAAGAAATCCGAGAAGAGGAACGAAGGTCGAACGAAGGGAGGTTGTTTGCAATGATCATCGATGGAATGACAGAGCTGGATCAAGGGTCGTGAGAATTGTGCGCGGCATACCTCGATCAATCCGAGGGGTTTCCTCGGTTATTATGTGAGTATTGTTTCTGTTCCATCGTTTGGCGAATTTTTGGCGAGTCGGTTACCTGCGATGCTGAGTGTTTAATCCACCACAGTGGTTCCACCATAGAAGGACGCTGGCTTATGAAGTGTTGCCATTTTAATAAATAAATGGCCACTAAACTCAAATTTGATTGAAAAATTATCATATCTTTCGATCTTGCAGTGTTAATGAATCTTTATAGTCATGTTTTTTTTTTTCATTCTTTTACATCGTTATGCATAGAAAGGATAGTAAGATTGGATCGGATCGATTATAGACTGTTCCAGAAAGTATAGGCACACTTTCAAAATAACAAAAAAGTCATTTATAAGAGAATCCGAATTAATTAGGAGTCTCTGCAGCAAGTCCGTATTTGTTATCAATCTAAACCTTTTTTTTTGTGTTGTTCCTTCTAAACTCTTTCACAAATTTGTTGTTCGACTTATCAGCTACCTCAGATAGTTCTCCGATAGATAACAAAGCATGCTAAATGACTTCTGAACTGTGAATAAGAATTTTATGAACAGAGGGAGGCATACTGCACCAACCGTACTCCTTTACCATAAATCGAGCTGTTTCTGATGAATAGGCTTTGAATTCTCCTAATCTTATATTGTATCCTGATTTTGAATCACCACAATTTTTTTTTTTTTTCAATCCGGTAATTTCAGCTGATAATTCCAAATTTTTTGAAAATTTCCTCGCCGTATTTCCATTATTTGATATGCCACTCCCACCGCTTCGAGGTTTGTCAATAATTAGCCCTATTTTTAATCTGAATTCTTTTTGAATATTACGTTTTCTTCCTTCAAGCGAATACTTTTCATCTTGTGTTCTAGCTTGACATCTCTTAAATTCAAGGCGATAAGATAAATGAATAAAATATTCAAAAGAAACTGGAACGTATCTTCATTAACTTTTTTTGAAGAATGCCATCGACTCGATTCATTTCTTTTAGAGTAGCACCACTCAAATAGCAACTTCAGGATGATGAGTCATTTAGAGCATTGCAGTCCTTAAATACAGAGAAAATATCTACTATCAATATAGCTATGAATCGATTAACGTTTTATACGTATCTAGCCGTCAACCATCGTCAGTTGCAGTTTATGCCGAACAAAAAATTCTTGATCAAGTATGATCAAGCAAGCTCTGTAACTCAATTTTTGCTGAGGTTTCAGTGACATTTTCGTTTTTGGCGTAGGACTTACGCCTTTCTTTTCTATTCCTGAATAGGGGCGCTGTTCTAAAATTTCTGAAATCGAAAGCGTTCCGCAGGTTTGGATACTTTGAACGATAATATCTCCTATATGGCCCACAGAAATTATACGATAAGTATTTCATTCGAAAGGTTGAACATCAAAGCTGAATCCATGCTGCTAACTTAGTTCATTATATTTGTTTAAACTAATTAAAAAGTATTTTAAAGAAAAATGTCTGAACGCACAAAGCTATTGGTCGAAAATGACATCATATTTGCGCCACACTCTGATTGGTTAATACTGCCACAGTAACCGTGCCAGTGATCAGGGTTGCCAGGGTTTTTTTTCAAATTTTTCACACAGATGTCCGTATGTAAAGATTACAAATGTTTTAGATAAGCCAGGATTTTGAGAATTTTTGGCAATAGTTTGTCCACCCAAAAAACTCAAAGTTGAAAGATGACGGGGACGAGTAGAGCTCAACATGTTGAATCACAAACCATCTACATCTGTTGGGCAGCTCCAGATCGGTGGCATTAATTACAAAAAAAGGCTTGTGGGCTTTGGATCAGATGGAGCATCTGTAATGATGGGTTCTGAACGATACGTCAAGAAGCTTGTGAAACGTAAGTGTACTAATTTGATCATTATCCATTTCTTGGTTCTTTGTGCAAATGCAAAAAACTGACATTCTACCTGGAATATTTGACTTAAGATATCTACATTTACTTGTCCTGCAGCCCAAAACAATCCAAGGTATTCCAGATGATACAAAGTAAAGCCTTTGACATTTCTGCATCCATCCGCCACTAGATGGCTATCGTTGGAGTTTGTTCAACAAAGGAATTTGGAACGGTTTTTGGAGCTCGTGTGGTTTTTCTCGTTCCACTCCAACTGCAACAATAATCAAACCGCACGGCTCATTCTCTGTCATACTTATGACCCGATGACGCATCCACTTCTTCACTTCTTGAGCTACGTATTGTCCCTTTTCAACAAACTTCCCGTCAGAAGCTCTGGAAATCCTGAACACGTACATCATAAGAAGTCCCTGCTAATGGCAAATATTTGTAAGGATGATAATCTAAAACACCTGACGGATTTTGGAGTTTCTGATTTCGAGGAATATCTTCGTAAGAAGTCTGTTATATATATCGGGATAGCAATAGGAGAAATGCTCAGATCCGAAACTCTCGATGATACCAGGAAGAAAGCTTTCGACTCAATCTACTGTGAGTGAGTGTGAAAGAGTGAGTAAGAAATGCTTTGAAAAGTGGCAAACGTGGCTGAAGCTTCTCCCGGAGATAGAATGTTTGAAAATCCAGCGATGCTATAGGCCTCAGACGTCTACGGATAGTCAGACGGAAGTACAGCTACACGTCTTTGTAGACGCTAGCGAGAACAGCAGTGCAGCTGTTGCATACCTCCGTTTTGCTCGAGAGAAGACAATCGAATGCTCACTCCTCAGCGCTAAAACACGTGTGGCTCCGCTGAAGTACCTCACGATCCCAAGAATAGATTAGCACAACTCAATTATCCAAGGACTTTCCATCAAGGTCACCCGGAGCATTTTTTGGTCGGACTCAAGGAACGCACTTGCGTGGATTCGCGCTGATCATCGTCGATATAGGCAATTTGTGGCTGCTAGAGTCAGTGAGATTCTGGATCTAACTAACAGCTCTGACTGGAGGTGGGTCCCAACAAGGTGGAATGTAGCTGACGAGAGTACAAAATGGCAGCATCGACCATCAATATCAAGCGACAGCAGATGGTTCAAAGGTCCGGAATTCCTCTGGCAGCCGGAAGATCACTGGCCGGAGACACTCATCAAAATTGAGGAACCTGTGGAAGAGTTGCGCGCCACCATAAACGTCCAATTCGAAGCTGGAGGAGAACTGATCCCTGCGAAGAACTTCCGACCTTGGAAAACCTTGGTGCGAGTAACGGCCTATGCCACGAAGTTTACGCGGATCAGAGGATGCATCACTAGTGACGACAATCAGAAAAATTTCAGCTTCGTGCAGCGCAGCGAGACAGCTTTCGAGAAGAACTAGTAACCCTTGAACGAGATACCCGCAACGTAGCTCTACCCAAACGAAGCCCGCTCTACCAGTTGACGGCATTCGTTGATGAGCAAGGATTACTACGAATACAAGGTAGAACAGAAGCTTGTGAATACTTCTCACCCGACACCATCAACCCCATGATACTTCCTCGTGAACACCCGACCACACACCTCATCGTGAGAAGCTATCACGAAAAGTTTCACTTTCAAAATCATGAGTCAGTAATCAATGATCAGATAAACCAGTAGCAACTTTATCGGCGCTGATCGTGAGCTGAAGCAGGCTTTGCAAACAGTCGACAGTTGAACAGTCGAACAGTCAACAGTGGCCCAAGAGTGTGTGTCCTCGAAAACGTCCTGGCGTTTCAACCCTCCAGTGGCGCCTCATATGGGAGGAAGTTGAGAACGGCTTGTCTAGTCAGTCAAGCGGGCCTTGTCAGAGCTAAAACCATCGTCTCGTCCAACGGATGAAGAGATTAGGAATGTGCTGATTGAGGTGGAGGGGATTCTAAATGCACGACCACTCACACACGTACCCATCAAGAATGAAGCAGCTCCTGCACTTACCCCGAACCACTGGTTGCTGTGCACTTCTGATGGATCCAAACCGTGGTGTATCCTGGGCGATGATTCTATTGCCTTAAGACGTGGCTGGCATCGTTCCCAAGAACTAGCCAACTACTTTTGGAGAAGGTGGCTTCGGGAATATTTACCGGAAATAACCCGGCGCTCAAAATGGATCACGAGAGCACCGCCGATCCAAGAGGGTGAAATCGTGCTGATTGTGGGTCCAGATCAGCCAAGGAATTGTTAGCCGAAAGGGCGTGTCATAGGCGTAACGAACAGAGATGGACAGGAACGTTCGGTTACCATACGTACAGCAAAGGGCGTGTACGAGAGACCAGCTGTGAAGGTTGCAGTGCTCGATGTCAAGGACAATAGAGAGTTGGCGAACTCAGAGGCGGAGTCAGCAAACCAGGAAGGAGTGTCAATAGACCCCTCGCTTGCAAACGCACCTCATCAGTAGATACAGCAACCCTGCTGGCGGGCGTGTTCTATTCGCCGTGACAATTAGTGTCAATATATCAGGCCAATGAGGTCTATACAGGTGGAGAAGAAGTGGTGAAGTTGTATTAGTGGAATGCAAAATACTGACATTGTATTCGTGAGATGATGCACAGCCTGTTTTTTGTAAACATGCGTGACGTAGATCTCCAAAAACAACAATTTACAACAGCAGCAAATCACAAGATGGAATGTTTCATTTTGTACATTAGGGTAGGTAACGACTTGAGCACTCTCGAGACCCTTTTCCAAGCCATCGGCGTAAACGTTAATCTTACAACGCTTTCATTTTCTGCAGTATGGTGCTCCATCTAGTGAAGCACCATACTACAAAAAATGAGCGTTGTAGGTTAACGTTAACCCCGTGCTTGGAATAGAGAGTCTCAGAGATCGCTTTAAGAATCTTTGACCTACCCTAGTATAGTTTTTAAAAGGTTTCGGCTGAAAAATGCCTTTTTGTGCACTAAAAGGATGCGGAAAAAAACTTAACTTGTTTTGTTATCATTCGCTTGTTTTTGGAGTTTTACGTCACTACCCGAAATCATGGATTGTTTACACATTTTTCGTTACTAATACCGACAAACACCCTGCTCTTCGCCACCTGTATAGACCTCATTGATATCAGGCGATAAAGCGAATTGCTGTCAGGATCGAATGAGATGGCAAAATTGAATTGGACAATACTAGTGTTAGAAGTTGTGAATTTGCTGCCCTTTATTTGCTACTTAATCTGAGTTTTGTATACCTAAACTAGTTTCAAGCTTACGTTAATTAAAGGTAATAATGCCTAAATCTTAAGTTCATTCTTATCTAGCTATTGGAACATAAACTATTTACAAAGGAACTAGCACGGAAAAAGTAAAATTAGTTTGGATTGAAACGACGTGAGCACTTAAGCTAATTTATCTAAAATAGATCTAAAATTGCACTAAAACGTGAGAAATTATAAATTAACCTAAAACTAAAACGGTCCCGACTTTGGACGAATAAAGGACGTTCAACGATTCGGAATAATAAATTCTCTTTGCTACCACGATCCGTAACGTAACAGCATCCATTCAACGTTTACAAGCACGTTGGACATTCAACAAACAAAATATTATTAACAGTAAATTCGACCCGAAATGCAGTTTCTTTAAATGTTCATGGTTCTTTGGACTGAATACAATATAGAAGAAATTTCTTAATTCGATGACAAAAATTTGTTCACACCAACAAGCAGTCCTACGTCAACTTTGCAGTTATGTCACTGACATAACTCACCCTGTTCATTTTTGGAACACAGTACTTTTTTACAAGGAGTGTATCGAAAATAAGCTATCCACAAACTTTCTTTCAAATTTTGTTGAAAACCGATATTTTATTCATACAAAAAATTGATCCTTTATTTACGAGGTTAAACTTGAACATAATGAAGACCGGATGAAATTTAAGTTATTCCTTCACGAATTTTTGAACTTTGGATCGAAATGCTCTTCATCAAGTTCCGGACAAGTGTTGCATCGCATTTTTTGGACGCTTGAGCCCAAATTTTTTTGAACTCCTGCATGTTCCCAGCTGCCTTACCAGTCTTCTTGAAGACCTTTTTCACTGATTGCCCAGTAACGTTCGATGGGTCGAAGCTGAGGGCAATTTGGTGGATTGATATTTTCTCAACGAAATCTATACCCTTTTCCGCAAGCCAATTGAGAGTGGTTTTGGCATAGTAGGCCAACGCTAAATCCGGCCAAAACAGTGGAGGTGTACTATGCTTCTTATATAAAGGCAACAATCTCTTCTGGAGACACTCAGATCGATAGATTTCCGCATTTATAGTTCCGGTAGTGTAAAACATGGTTGACTTCAAACCACAGGAACATATTGTTTGCCATACCAGTACCTTTCGAAAGAATTTCTCCACTTGAATCGACCTGTCCGCATCGCTCACATCCTCCCCAATGACGGCAGTAAAGTATTGTGGACCTGGAAGGGTTTTTGAGTCCTCCTTTACATAGGTCTCATCGTCCATCAAAACGCATGCATCCGGACTCTGCAAAAGACGCGAATACAATTATCGGGGCCTTGTTGCTGCTCGCTTCTTCTGTTCTGCACTTTGTTTCGAGATTTTCTGCTTCTTGTAGGTCTTCAGGTGGTTTCGCCTCTTGATACGCTGGATCATTCCGACACTCGTTCCTGCTTTTTTGGCCAAATCACGTATTGACATTGATTTGTTCTTCATGATTAGAGATACCACTTTCTCCTCCAGTTTCGGGTTGGAAGAACCGGGTTTACTGCCTCTTTCTGGTAGCTCATTCAAAAAATAGTGTTCTTCAAACTTATTAATAATGGTTTTAACACTCGCATGATGAATTTCAAACCGCTTCGCTAATTTTCGCATAGTAATACCCTTCTCACTTAGCCATGTGTCCAGAACCTTAATTTTCACTTCCTTTTCAATACGCGACATTTTGAAAACGCAGAATTTGAACCGCACAAACAAGTAAACAAAAGAAAGCTGACAGTCAAACGCACAGCATGCAGTGTTCAGATCATAAAAAACCATCACAAATACATGCGTACAACGCAAATGTATGTGGATAGCTTACATTCGATACACTCCTTAACTGGAAAAAATGTCATAAGACGTCTTCTCTTTAATTAAGCATCTGACCATAATATTTCTTAGGCTTAGCTTCAACAATCAGTGATAGCGCTTCATCTGGATTGGAGACAATTACACCAATCTAAATAGTTTCCAATTTAAAAATACGAAGTGTTTCATTTTTAATTGATTGAATCTGTATCCACATTTATCCGGACACCTTCAAATTATTGTAACTTTCGAAATATTGCACGTAGGAATGAAAAATTTCACTGTGGAATAGCTGAGAGTCTATGATGAAAAAGACTATGATTGATTTTTACATTTCATGTTTAGTATTCTAATTGGATTTGCCTAAATCCACTGTTCACGATGTGCTCAAATCATTTTCGGAACGTTTAAAGGTGGAGAGGAAATCGAGAAGTGACAAAAACATTGGAAGCGCTGATCCTGTCATGGACCGAAAGGTGAAAAGGATATTAACGAAAAACCCAAATCTCTCCATTCGAACGGTGGCTCGTAAAATAGGGATGTCGCCTGGTTTTGTCCAAAAATCAAAACAACGTTTGGGACTTAAGTCGTATAAAGTAAAAACAGTTCCAAATTGCAACGAAAAACAGAAGACGGCTTCTACGATTTCTGAAGAGTCTGAACAAACCCTGATGGACGGAGTTAAGCGCAAAGTTCGAAAATTTTATGCAAATACCAAAAGACTATGTTTTGTCTTCACGAATTGTTAAAACACATCCCATGAATCTGAAATAAACAACTATGACGGAAATATAATGCAAAATTTATGTTTATTCAAGTGTCCGGATTATTGCGGATACAGACCTTATATCCCAAGTAGCACACCACGATCAAAATTAGTTGCAGCAACTTGATTATGACTAACAAAGGCACATTTATGTATTTTCAACCTAGTTGCAACATGTGTGCTACTAGGGTATGGATGTTTCACACATACCTGCTCCTTTTAGCTCGTTTGCTACATTCTCCAAAGACGCTTTTTGGTTTACCTCGTTTACTGGTAACTTGCTCTTTAATATTTTCGATGCTTTCTACATCAAGATGGTTTATTACAACGCTCATAACATGGCGTGCCTTGTCAGCATCGAATCCGTTTTTCAAATTCCAAGTTTCGAAAATATACATCCTTGCTGAATGCATCCTTGCAAACAAACAAATTATATAATTATTATAAGAATCAATGCAATACCAAACGCACTGTTATTCACCAACATGCCCATATAATAAATCGTCTGTGAACTGTACGGGCAAAAACGGGCAGCGGTAGATGTTGATTTTGATTCCTCAAGAACACCATAACACAATGATGTGTGTGTCAACCGTGGAATCGTTTGGGATTATAGTTGTTTTTCAAATAGTTTAAAGATATACATGCAATTATCGATTAAAAAACACAACATTCATCCATTGCGTGTGTTGATAAATATGCTTGGAATCCATTGCACATCTCAATAACACCTGTATCTTACCTTAGTTTTGTAGATCCATGATAAAAATGTTATTTAAAACAGTTTCAAAATATTACTAAAAGTAAACAACGTTGCGACGAGCCTGCTTGGTGCAAATAATCATTCTCAAACAATGCTCCTTCAAGTGGCTGAAATGAGCATGGTCCTCACGGTAATCGAGTTGTGTTACATACCGTTAGATAGTAAATTTATTCTACAATATGCAGGTGTAATCAGTTTTACTCTAGCAAGAAAAAAGTTTTTAGATTTTTATCCTCTGGAGGAACCTCTGTGGTTTGGTTTGGAAGTTTCAAGTTTCTTCAACAGTTATTGCATACATACCTGGAAAGAAAGAGAAGAAAACCATGTTATAAAATAGAAAATATGAATAGCAAAACTTGTTTTGAAAAGTTATAGAAAATGCAAATTACATAGAACATAACATGAAACATAAATATCAACGCATAGGTAAAAGAGTCCTTTCAGAAATAGTTTAGTAACAACCACGTAGCTCTTGGGATTACCCTTAGTCCATCCCCAAACCATCCTCCCCGGCAATTATAAACATAAACCATGCACTTTCAATGAACAACCCTTTTCCCTGTCTGATTACTCTCGCAGAAGTCTCGCATCTAAACTCTCACTTACCCCGAAGACGGCCATCTCTCAGCGCGACTTCCACTTCGTTCATCACCCGCCGGGGGCGCCTCCATCGGCCAAGTACCGTCCATCGCAGTCGGTGTCCGAGATCGTTGATTTATTTATAATTATGATAAAGTGAGGTGGCTCCAGAGCAACACTCTCCTCCGAAGATCATCCGATGGCACGAGACACAAACTCATCATCGTCTAAATGGTTTCGATGGTATGTCGGTAGGTACCCCACTCTACATGCAAGTCTACAGCAAACAGTGCTCGGCGGTAAAATGTTTGTTATTTGATAATTAACCACCTTGTTACACATCTGGGTAGGTAAGCGACCGACCGACCAACCGGCCGGCCTCATCAGCAGCCCTGGCAAAGTGTTTTACGATCATCCTAGAGTCCGTCCGTCCGTCCGTTTGCTGCGCGTGCCACCAAAGGGAGGTTCCCTCATTTCCAGCTAATTATTCTCTCATTTGCCTATCGATCGACGACGATGACTCTCACTTCGGAGCTTTTGCTTTTAACGAATTGGATGATGGACTCCGTCTCCTTCCTCAGAATCCACTGCCATACTCTCTCACTCGCGGCACGCATCTCGTCCCGACAAGGGTGTGAATGAGTGAAATTAATTGAAAAATTCCTTTTCTGCTTGGCGGACGCGATGAGGCGGTTACGTTTTATTTATTTTTTACTTTCTGAAGATTTGGGACCTGGAGCTTTTTGGAATGGATTTTTTAAAATTTGATTGGCCCTGTTATCATCACTGCTTGATGATTTTTTTGGGCGTAGAACCACTGCGTCCACTGAGTTGAACTTTTGTGGTATACCCCTGTTTACTATACTAATTCGCATCTTAAAGCTAGATCACCATTTGTCAAGTGACCAGCCTAAGATGCGTCTCCCAGTCAGGCAAAATTGAGTTTATAAAACCCAGGATTTGCAGTCCCAATTTCTTTAGGTTGCATATAGCCACTGTACAGAAATTTAAGTCTGCTTTTGTACACAGCATCACAACTGAAAAGCAGATGTTCCAAGGTTTCACGTTCCATGTTACAGAAACGACAGATATCATTCTGAACCTGGCCAATGTTTTTCAAATGATATCTACTCGGGCAATGTCCGGTTACTAGGCCAGTATAGGTACAACGAACTCTCTTAATGAGCTCCAGAAGCTTTTTACTAATTGTAACATTTGGAATTATAAAACTTTTCGTTTGAAAACACTTTGTGGTGACCGACCAATTGGTCATCACCTTTTGCTCTTCCCAAGATTTTAATTTCATTTTTATGGCACAGTATGATATACCGCAGAATTGTTCTTGGCCAATAATCTGTGCATTTGAACCTTGCTTAGCAAGCTCGTCTGCCCTTTCATTGCCTTCAATGCCACAGTGTCGCGGAACCCAGAACAAATTTACCGAGTTCTCTTGGCACACCTTTTGCAATGAAAGAATGCATTCCCAGACAAGTTTGGATGTACATTTATAATTATTTAACGCATTGAGTGCCACTTGGCTGTCTGTAAAAATACAAATATTTGCATATCTATATTTTCTCTTCAGACAAACGTTAACACATTTTATTGTAGCAAAGATCTCCGCTGGGAAAACCGTTGGATAGTTTCTCATCGCCACTGAGATTTCTATGCCAGGGCCGAAGATTCCTGCTCCCGTTTTTGTGCCAACTTTTGAGCCATGACGAACAGTGGGACCTCCGACTTCCCAATCTATACGTGACATTTCGCATATGTTGTAAGGGGTGTCATGGTTTTCCACAGGTTTCATCCAGTCTCCATTCATATACATCACTGGCCCATTTTGAAAGCTTTGTGAAATGCTCAGGTGATCGACTAAGTCACCAGACATGAAAGTTTTCAACCGTTTAAGTCTAAGCATACTCTTTTCCGCTTCTAGTTGCACGTATTCGTGCAAAGGCAGCAGACTTAGCATTACATTCAACGCATTTGATGGAGTGCAGCGCATCGCTCCCGTTATAGCAATGGACACTAGCCGTTGAAGTTTTGTAAGCTTTTTCTGTGCAGTAGCCTCTTTTGTTTTTGGCCACCACACAGGAGAAGCATAAGTTACTTTTGGACGTATTATTGATGTATAAATCCACATTATCATTTTTGGTCTTAGACCCCATTTTCTGCCAAATGTTTTTGAGCAAATCCAGAAAGCACTGGTTGCCTTACCGATCACACACTCGAAATGAGCATTCCAGTTCAGTTTGGCATCCAGTATCTCTCCTAAGTATTTTACCTGTTCACTAAGATGAATCTTTAATCCTCCTAGCTGAAACGCTTTTAGACTAAACTTCCTTTTCCTAGTGAAAGGTACAATTACTACTTTTGCTGGATCAATGCTAAGGCCCTCCTTGATACACCAAGACTGGGTAAATTTTAGGGCCCATTGCATTCTTTCTGAAATAATGTTGTCAAATTTTCCCCTCACTATAATGACTATATCGTCTGCAAAACCTACAACCTCGAAACCTTTTTTCCTCTAAGCTTCTTAGAAGCTCGTCTACAACTAAGGACCACATAAGTGGTGAGAGGACTCCTCCTTGGGGACAACCTTTCGAACTTTCCAGCTCTGAAGTGATTTCTCCTTTTGCGAGCATGGTATGAACCCAATTAATTATGTTCATGTCAAAGTTCCTCTTTCTTATGGCATGAGCCATAGATGAATAGGAAGCGTTGTCGAAAGCTCCTTCAATATCTAAGAAAGAACAAAGTGCTATTTCTTTTACCGATAGAGCTTTTTCTACCTTTGAAACCACACTATGCAGTGCCGTAACTGTTGACTTACCAGACTGGTAAGCAAACTCGAACTCAGATAGTGGATGCTTGATCATGTAATTTGAATTGATATAATCATTCAACAATTTTTCCATAGTCTTTCCAACCCTTTTTCCATAAGCTTACGATATGAGACGGCGTGTTCGAAATCCAGTAGAGATGATTTGTCAATACTAGATTGCGAATGTAACTTCTAAACCGTCTTTGGGAATCTTGAGATGAGCCGTTATATCATCCAAGTTCTTCAATTCTGATATGGTGTGGTTAACCCTTTTTTTGTGGAGCTTTTAGCTATAACCCTTTTTCGAATTCCTTGGTTATCGAGATTTTCAGGCCTACGCTGGTTCATCTCCCTTCGTAGTCACGCAAACACCTTTTGGTTATTATCGTAACTTATTCGGGGGTAACATTCTCAACTCGTAACTGTGACTTGAGAGGTATGGATGCAAAACAAGCTGAAGAACTGTAGGGAACAAATTTTACTTTGATCGGATGCCAGGAAGTGGTTCATTTTACTCGATTTTCCCTTACACATGCATAAACTCATATACCATGTGGTTCGGAAGATTGGCGCTAGTAATATTAGTCTCACTTGTACTATACTAAGGCTTTGTGCTCAAATTACGTAACGTAAAAAAACGGGATTTTGGACCCCCTCTCCCCCCTATGTAACAATAAGTAACACTTGACCAAACCCCCCCCCCCTTTAATTACGTAACGCATACGGACCCCCCCCCCTATTTTTCAGTTGTGATAAAATTATCACAAAAACTGTTATTGTTACTAGAAATTTGAAGAAAAATTAGAATTTTCCATTTAATT
This sequence comes from Aedes japonicus, assembly GCA_034211315.2. Taxonomy (NCBI): domain Eukaryota; kingdom Metazoa; phylum Arthropoda; class Insecta; order Diptera; family Culicidae; genus Aedes; species Aedes japonicus. The sequence continues at coordinate 15,875 of JASCZW010002577.1, forward strand.
CCAACTACCTTTGCTCATCTGGACAGAAACGGGTATTTCGTCTACAATGTGCAGACTTCTTCAGTGTCTCGTACTAATAACTCGACTGTTTTTGTTGTTGTTTTTATGTTTAATTCTCATTTGGGTCACTTGACATTCGTAAAGATTGCAAACATCAGTCATTCAATTTCATAAAAGTAACTTAAAGCTATCATAAAGATTACGAAAAACATTGCACTTTTTGTGCTGCATTTATTCAAATTACTGAATGTTCTTAAAACTGTTAAAAATGTAAATTCAACAAGTTTACTCAAATGTCTTTTAAATATTTAAAGTATCACGAAAAAGTTCAACGTTTTATTCATATCACTTAAATCTAGTTAAAAGATTGCAACAATATTTTATGCAATTCGTAGTATTAAGCAATTGCAATTATTATAATCTAATTATTACTGATTATATTTTTTTATATACCAATCAGAGTTTTCTGTTTGATCCGTGCAGTGCATGAAAAAGGGCGCGCTGTGTACGACTAATTCATGGCGGCAGAAACATAGAAAAACAGGCGCAGTAACAAGTGCATTTGATGTAGGCTACACGCAGAGGAACATTGAGCGATTGAACGCAATGATTAGAACCAACATTTCTTGTGTATTTAATGAAACCACATATTGTTTTTGCAATCATATATTTGAAACAACAAAATTTCGTATCGAATCCAATATTGTTAGTCAATTAATATTTCTAACAGAAATCTTTATTGATTCAACAAAATTATCTTGTAGCATCAAAACTCAACAAAAAATATATTATATCTATGGTTTTAATAAAAATAACATTTTTTTTTTCAATTCATCCGCTCTGGTCGAAATAATGCAAAGGTACATTGTATCCAAAGATCTTATTCTTTGATTCAACAATAAATGCTTTTTGTTTTCAATAGAAGCCTCATTTGCAGTGCTTTTAGAAACAACAAAAACAGTTGTTGCTTCAAAAATAAAATTGGTATTGTTTGAATGAATAAAACATATGGGTAAGCCGTGAGTCAACAATAAAATTTGTTGAAACTATACAGAACAATGTATTTCTCAGCGTGTAGATGTACGATTTATGGAAAATTGCACCAATTGGTGATTCAAATCGTCATAAAGTACCTTTCGTGTAGTAGATCGCATTTAAATAGTGCGTCTCCATTTATCGAAGCTTTAGAATTTAGTCGGAAATCAAAAGATAGGCTTAATCCATTTTTCCTAGAATTTCAGATTCTTGGCACCCCTGGCCATAAATGCGTCTCTGTTTTGGCCACTTCCATAAGAAACACATGCGATTGGCCATCAAAGGAACCAATATTTGAATTTATAGTGCAGTGTTCCAGTTGTGGCAAACATGATAAACAATACAAAAACAAAGTTTTGTCTCAGTTTCGATATTTTTCCTTCAAAATATGGATTGAAAGCTTTCATTTGACGTATTGAAAGTGGGGTTTCCCAGAATTTTTTAACATACTTCTTGGTGAGTATAAATTAACTCTTTTCTACTTGCAACATGCTACTTTGATTGGCATATCGGAAATTTTGTTGATGCAAATTAGTTATTCAGTTTTGATTTTGTTTTCAAATTGATTATTAAGTTACGTTACGATTTAAAAACCCCCCCTCCCCCATATGTCACAATAAGTAACGGTTGCTCAACCCCCCTCTCCCCCCTTCATGCGTTACGTAATTTGTGCACAAAGCCTAATGTGAAATTGTCCGGAAAATCAAATGGTGATGGTTTCGTTTAGGGTTGACTTCAGTAAATGGTCCATTTTACCCGATTTCCCCCTATAATTTTAAAACCTCATATACCATACCGTTTTGAAGATCGGCGCCAGTAATATTGCTCTCACTTGCACTGTTCTTACGTAAAAATGTCCGGAAAATGGAATGGTAATGGTTTTGTTTAGGGTTGCCAACATAAAATTGTCCATTTTACTCGATTTCCTTCTCATACTTGAAAAGCCCGTATACCATGCGCTTCTATTACTCTCACTTGCAAATTATTGTTGTTAAAATGTCCAGAGAATCTAATGGAGATAGTTTCGTTTACGGTTGACCTCAGTCAATTGTCCATTTGTGTCAAGTCCTGTGTCTCCGCGGGTACTTAGGCAAACTTTCGGTAGTAAATCGATCAAAAACGCGGCGGAGGTTGGAAGTAAGAACAAAAACTTTATTCCTTTTGAAAACTGCTTTAATGTTCACTCGGTTTGCTATTGCGAAATAGTAGGCTCGACGTGTGTAGTTTGATATGTTTATTACAACTGAGTTCTAATCTGTTTCGTCTATAGGCATATATGCAGAATCAGTAGGTAGCAAATGGGATCGTTAAACACGAATGAAAAGGCCTATTTTGGATATTCTCTCCTCTCACTAGGTGAAGCCTAGTGATAAGGATGGGGCAATTATTGTACCGATCATGCATGATCGACAGAGATCAATACATATCCAATGTGTTACTGCTAGGGTTTGCGCTAACACCCTGTTTCCCCTCACATTTGAGAAAAAACTCACATATCATGCTTAAAACCGCATTGTCATTTTTACATTAGATTCAAACATTAGATTCAAAAGATTTTCCAACTCATAAACAAAATACAGTATGAAATAAAAATAGTTCACTCTTATGTAAATCGACTACAAAAGTTTGCTCTACGACGTATCATTGTCTTCGCTTCCATCAAAATCTGTATAACTGTCGTCAGTATTATCTACGGTCGCTTTATTATTAACGAGATGGAGGTAGTCGTTTCACATGGTTGAATTCTGTCATGATGAGATCTTCCATTTTGTAGTACAACTGCTTGACCTTTTAAGCATCGAGCTGCTTTGAAAAAAAACCCGCTAAGCTGCTAATCAACCTCACATGATTGGCCAGTTGTTACGAAATACCGAAAATTTCGGCGAATTTTTACGGATATGTAACATTTTCTGTATACCAGTTAGGGTGATACACTGTTAGACAAAGTTGTAGAATTTGTCAAGAGCTTCAATTTTATCATACATCATATTCATGAATTAGGCTGTTGAACAAAGTTATCGGTAAATTTATCCATTTGCACGAAATAACATTTTACAGCACTGATCAAAATACAGTACATTTACCACCACTGCTCAGGATGCATAAGAAGAACAAACGATTGCTGGCTACGCTTTCATCGTTTTCGGACAATTTCGAAGACACGTGAAACTGAAAATGGGAATATTCCTATATTTTATCTGTTTTGTGAGATGTTATTTTCTGCATTGCATTTCATAACGTTTGATTTTAATTTTTATTTTATTTTATTTCAATTAAATTGAACAAATGAGAGTTTTGTTAATTAGGTCAGCTAACCCACGTTATGTTGAGATTGGCTTTTCGACATTTCAGAGTTTATATCATCTAACTTCGCAGCAGAAGAGGAAAATAGCTGCATTTTATTTTAATATGTATATTATTTAGTATCTCATTGCAACATTATATCATCACTGTATATTGTTGTAATCATAAAAAAATTATTTATTAAAAATATATAAAATGATCATGAAATTTCATCTACTTCAAGGTAACAGGAAGTTGCTTCCAGATAGTACAGATATTTTATTGCATTGAATTTTGTGGTGTTTTTCTATTAATGTTAATCATTGGATATAAATAATATTATTGAATGCTCTCCAATTCCGCCGATTATGTTTATCCATAGGTCATGAATACATACATATTTTTTTAATTTTTAATGTATAATGAAATGTTTTATGTTGTATTTAATTGCAAAATGATCTTCACATTCCAGAGTAAAATTTATCTACCACTGATTGAGCTGTAAAGATACAACAAGCTGCATATTATTATCATATGCCTTTTAATACTGTTTTAATTATTTCGTCATATTTTTTGTTGAATTACCGGATGACGAATTCCAACTATGACATATTTATTAAATTTTATAGTTTATTTCATTGCTGTATTACATACTAAATAAATTGCATGTGATGACCTATTATTTACATTATATATACTAAATACTGGGTTGGGAGGGAGCATCAGGGTATCATTCAATCTGAAATTGGACGATGGTTTGATTGACTGCCTGAGTCTAGGATGGAATAAACGGCATCATTTTCTATATCCTAACGATTCGTTTATGATGCTGTGAATTCTACTCCAACAGTTTCAGGGAGATTGACGCGCCCTTCTTAATAAGCCATCCTGTAGAAAGCTGAATAAGTATTGCGAATTGGTTTATTCGATTTGTTGGATCGTATCGTTGGAAGGAGATTCTCAATTTCCCGTGGATTTCGCGTGAGCGTCTCTGTTTACGGGTCAAGCCCTCCATTTTTGGCCCTTCATACAGCGATATTGTGAATTCAGATCGTTCCAATTTGATTTTGCTATTAAGTGGAACTGCATCCAAGCCAAGAGCTAGAAGGGTTGGTGGCTAACATACATACACATCCATTCGACTAATCTTGCAACCCTTACAACAGCATGCAAGTTTCTGAGGCTATATCACGGCTAACTACAAACCGCTGCTGCTAGGGACCATCCTGTAGAGAATTTTTGATACAATAAACTTTGACCAAATGACATCCTACCCTCCTGGCATTTTCCTTCAGTGTCTTCTGGGCGAGCAGCAAACTCGAAATCACATCTTTGGCATACATTTTCACACATTTGCAATAAAACAATTCTAGCGTTCTGATGCAGCATTTGAAGGTTTACAAAAACAAAGACACTGTCAACAGAAATAAGTCAGTAGCTACACAAATTAAATCAATATTTTAAATTTTCTCTGTGACTTCAGTGTCGAGCGCTCGACCTACACTGAAGTAGTATGTATGTTGCAGAGGAAATAGGCCCAACTGGCAAAATATACGTTTTTTCTTGTGGAATTTGAGGGAATTTGTTCGCATTTACTAGTGATAGTTTGAAAAGTGTTGTAATTGTAAACTTTTTTTAAATTTGATTAGGTGAAGTGTTAGTTAAAACTTTCCTAGATTTTAAATAACAATCGTTTTACAAATATGCTCGGCAACTTGTTTTCTACAATGCGTTTTCAAAAAAGGGTACTGAAACCGAGGTTCGAAAATTGTTTGCTACGAAGAGTCAGCATTGCGAAGCCAACACAAGTAACATTGCCAAAACTATCCAGCTTTATTAAGTTTTATTAGAGTTTTATAAAAGCCACTAGAAATCAATTCGTTCTTATTATAAGGGTGTTATTATGCAAGAGGTGTCAACAGGTTTCAAATTACAATCAGTCTTAAAAGAACTTTACAACGATCTTAAAACCCACGACTTTTAAAATTCCTTTATTCCTATCCAAGGTTTTATTTTAACTTTATAAACTCATGAAATACTGTTTATCGATTTAATGCCGTTTGGTTCTTATTATGGTCAGTTGAAAAAGCATTTTAAAACCATTTTGCTTCCAGTAAATGCATTAAACAGCTAATTTGCATTGAGGAAAGCTACCAAATGAGCAGACAGTTTTATAGTAGCCATTGCTAAAATAAACTGGTTTTTTGGCAAAACCGTGATTTCTTTCAATGGCAATATTGAAATATATGAAACTAGCTGAACCCGGTGCGAGCCTTGCAACGCATGTGGCTAAATGAATGAAAAATTAATAGAACTGGCGCGTTTGTGGTTTTTGTTCTGAATGAATCTGGTTAAAATATTTGTGTTTGCTTGTGTGTGTTATTAACGCAAAAAAAGGGTTTGTGTTGTTAATTTAGAAAGACCGGGAAATTTAGAAGCATTTCAAAGAAAAAAGAGGCCGTATCCTGTCAGTTTGTACGGAATTTTCTCTTGCATAACCTAAAATTAACTTTGGGCATAATGTAACACTGAGAGTAACTCAACAAATTACTGACTAAATAGCGGGTTCTCTGTATTAGAATATGCTTCTTACCCGAAAAATACACATTTTGTGTTTTAGTTGCATTGATAATTCTCATGTTTGGTTCAAATGTCTGTTCCATTGGTTTGAGAGCCCTCCTTTCCCCTCTCCGAAGGGAAGGCGTCTCGAACAAACTAAGAAAAAAATTCCGCCCAAAACCCCCACATGGTAAAGTTGGTTCTATTTGAAAGACTCCAATTACAAGAACTCGAGCTTTGCAGAAATTTATGTTTCATTTGTATGGAAGTCCTCCTCTTCCAGGCGGGGAAGTAGCTTCGAACCTTCATAAAAACCTTCTCCGGACTCTACTACGTATAAGTTTTCATAACAGTAGGTATGATTCCCATGTTTGGTTGACATTTGTGTCTAATTTGCATGAGAACCCACCCCTTCCAGAGAGGGGAGGAGTCTCAAACCTCCATAGAAACATTTCTTAGTTCCGAAAACCCCCACATCTCAAATTTGGTTCCATTTGCTTGATTAGTTCTCGAGTTATGCAGAAATTTGTGTTTCATTGGTGTGGGAGCACCCCTTCCAGATGAACAGGTATAACTATTTGTATGTAGGGATTTTGTGAGACTCCAAAAATCCCTACATACAAATAGTCATACCTGTTGGGATAATTCTCAGGTTTGGCTCAAATTCGTGTTTCATTTGTATGAGAGCCCCTTCTTCCAAAGAGGAGAGAGATCTTAAACCACCGTAAAAACATTTCTTGCCTACAAAAACCTCCACATGCCATATTTGGTTCCATTTGTTTGATTAGTTCTTGAGCTATGCAGAAAATAGTTTTTCATTTGCATGGGAGCCCCCCTTTCTAAAGGCGGGAGGGGTGTCAAACTATGATAAGATCCTTTCCCGGACCCGAAAACCCCAGCATACAAATTTGCATAGCGGTAGGGATAATTCTCATGTTTGGTTTAAATTTGTGTTTCGTATGTATGGAAGCCCCCCTTTCCAGAGTGAGTTGAGGTCTCAAATTACCATAAAAAACATTTCTTGCCTTCAAAAACTCGCCCATATGAAATTTGTTTCAATTACATGGGGGCCCTCCTTTCTATAGGCGAGAGAGGTCTTGAACTATAATAAGATGCTCTCCCGGACCTAAATACTTCTACATACAAATTAGCGTAGCAGTAGGTATAATTCTCATGTTTGGCTTCAATTTGTGTTTTATTTTTTTGGGACCCCTTTTTCCATAGGGAGGAGGGGCTTCAAACTACCATAAAAACATTTCTTGGCTTCATAAACTCACCCATACAAATTTTGGTTCCATTTGCTTGCTAGAGGCGGGAGGAGTCTCGAACTATCATAAGATGCTTTGCCGGACCCAAAAACCACTGAATACACATTTGCAAAGCAGTAGGCATAGTTCTCATGTTTGGTTGACATTTGTGTTTTATTTGGATGAAAGCCCCCCTTTTAGAAAGGAGGAGGGGGTTTCTGAACCGCCAAAAAACATTTCATGCCTTAAAAGAAGCTTGTCCCATTCCAGAATTTGGTTTGCATTTGCTTTATTAGTTCTCTCGAGTTATGCAGAGGTGCACATGTTCCATCATCCCCCCCCCTCTTCCTCCTCATATGGCAGGAGAGTGCTGAAATCACCATAGAAACATTTCTCTCCTTCAAAAACTTCCACATGCAAAATTTGGTTCCATTTTCCTGATTAGCTCTCGATTCATGCAGAATATTGTATTTCATTTGTGTCGGAGCCCACCCTCCTTTAGGATGCGGAGGGGTCTCAAACCAACATAGAAACATTTTTTGTCTTCAAAAACCACTACATGCTAAATTTCGTTCCGTTTGCTTGATTAGTACTTGAGTTATGCAGAATATTGTGTTTTATTTGTATGGGAGCCCTCCCTTTTATGACGGGGAGGGTTCTTAAGCTACTATAAAAACATGTTTTGCCTTCAAAAACTCTCACATGCTAAATTTGGTATCCTTTTCTTGATTAGTTCTCGAGTTATGCCCAAATATGTGTTTCATTTGTATGGGAGTCCCCCTTTTCAAAGAAGGAAGGGGTCTCTTACTACCTTAAGAACCTTCCACGGTCCTAAAAACTCCTTCATACAAAATTTCACGCCGATCGGTGCGGTAGTTTTCGAGTCTATTAGGGTCAGACAGACAGACAGAAATCCATTTTTTATATATATATACGTTACACCATCACCGACCGACCAGGGCACACCCGAAGCCCAGGCGTCAGCAAAACCCAGCCGAGGCCCATAGCAACAGACAGAGGAACCAAACCAGCCACGCGCCCGATACCGATCGATGATGCGCGCAGGACGGACCTGAACCAGCGTGGACGGCGGTTTGCATCCAGAATCAGAACCACCGGGAGGGAACGGCGAGTCAGCGGATTTAGTTTATGAAAGTGTTCTGAGATTTAATTTTCCAGTCAGTCTCTGTGTGTAGTGTTATAGCGATCAGTAACAAAAGTGTTTTTAGTTTAATAAAGTTTTTTTTTATATCCTCGCGATAAATCACGACATAATTTATATATAGATAATTGAAATGTGGAAAAATAAATACACCAAATTTTAAATGTAATACAAATAAATTGTAGCTCAAATACCATCTTCGGTATTCATTTGGATAGCTTTCTTATTGAATTCCATAAATTTTCATGATTAATTTATCGAATATATTTGTTTCAATTTTGTTTTTGTTATTTATT
>JASCZW010002578.1:0-70569 GCA_034211315.2 Aedes japonicus
TACTGAAAAATACAGCAACTTTTAAAATTCCGTACAGACATTTTGAAAAGCTATCTGGCATCCCTGCATCGAGAGCGATTCAAAATTATCATACGAATGGTACCAGAATCGGAAGTCCAGTGCCAAAATAAATTAGTCGTATTATGATCTTCTGAAAACCTCTCACTAGCCTCTTCACCAACCAGTTCATTATCGGCTTATTTACGGATCCAGACGTGGGCGGCTGTTCCGTTATCAGGATTCGTATTTTCTGATTAGAAATTCCCGCAGCGTTTGGCTCAAAGTTAGGGAAAACACTGATTCCACTGTTCCATTCATTCGGTGGTGGTTCGCTGGTAATTGAATCGAGATAAATAGGCGTGCGGTGAGAAGGAAAAATTAGAAGTCTTCTTGTTCTGCCGGTTCTGGAAGAGTAAACAGAGATAAACAGCAGATGACACTAATTTGGTTTGATTATGGAGTGAAAATTTAAAAATTTGTTTCCGTATAATCTGTTTTCGGTCTCCAAATGCCGGGATTATCACCGGTCGAAAAACGTGCTCGGATTGGGAAACGGCTTTGTTTCCTTAACCTTTCACAACGCATTTTCCTACGCTTTCCAAGCGGTTCTTCTCACACTTCTCAGAATTTTCAACAATTTTCACGAAAGAGTCGAGCAGAAAAGGAAAATCCAACCCATATTACAACTGGAGTACGCGCCGCACACTTTACTCTTTCCACTTGTGGAAGCGTAAATAAGTGGATCTTTACACGTTTCAAGTACCCACCGTAAACCGTTTTGGTACTCCTGGGATTAAACACCCTCCACTCGCCGGTTCCGTGAACGAACGCATGAACCATCATCAGCAGCAACAGCTTGATGAAAGGTGATGCCCTCATTTGTAACGATATTGCCAAGGCGTGAGGGAGCGAACGGTTGCCAATGGATGTAATCCTTTCGGTCGGTGGGAAGACATGTCGGTATGTGCCACGGATGACTGGCCGCTGACTTTGTGCGGTGTTGGAAATTGCACCCATGTGCGTTCTCATAAGTCACATTTCTTCTCTTGGCGTGAAGAATGAAATGAAGGTGGCATTAGGAGAAAGTTCCGCAACGCCCTTGGAGGAAACATTCCGTGATGTTCCGGAAACTGCCGAGGCGTACGGTTATGACTGGTATTAGGATCCATTCCGTTTTGCTACGTGACCCGCAAGGGTGTTTCACTTTTTTTCTTGGGAGGAAGAAAAGTCAAACGTCAGCTGAGAGAGTGTGCGAAAAGGGGAAATGTGAGAAGGCTTAATGATTAAATCCTCACGTGCTCAAAACAATACGAAACAAAAAGGAATATCACAATCACACCGCAAATAAACTCAACATCAGGTTCCCGTAGGTATTGTACGGAGGTCAAACTCGTTTCGGTGATCACACCTTCAATTTCAATACCCTGAGCTGGGACATACTCGAGCGTAAAGAGCTGGGAGATAGTAATCTCATTAGCTTGCTTGAGGTTGGACTCAACTACTAGAAGTTTATTGGGTGTTACTTTAATTCCGTCATGGCCGAGAATCGATATACAAAATTTGACATATCGATTCTCGGCCATGATCATCTACTCTGAAACCGGCCAGTACCCATTAATGAGTAAAAAATCACCCATTTCAGACATAAGTGGGTTAACTCCTTTAATAGGTAAAACAATTTTACCCATCAATGGGTAAAGAGCCTGTACGTCAGGCTATCGGGTATTTTTTACCCATTTTTCAAAATCTTTGTTATTTGAGAAATGGATATGAAATACCCATTTTTCAAAACGTTTATTATTTTGAAAACGAGTATGAAATACCCATTTTTCAGAATGTTTGTTATTTGCAAAATGTGTATGAAATACCCAAATGCCAAATTTGGTTCCATTTGCTTGATTAGTATTTGAGTTTTGCATAAATTTGTGTTTCATTTGTGTAGACCGCCCCCCCCCCCCTTCCAGACGGGAGAAGAGCTTTGAACCATCATAAGAACCTTTTCCGCCCTCAACAACTTCTACATATAAATTTTCATAACAGTAGGTATAATTCTCTTGTTTGGTTGACATTTCTGTCTCATTTTCATGACAACCCACCCCTTCCAGGAACGGGAGGAGTCTCAAACATCCATAGAAACATTTCTCGCCTTCAAAAACCCTCACATACCAAATTTGGTTCCATTTGCTTGATTATTTCTCGAGTGCTGTGGCAATTTATGTTTCATTGGTGTGGGAGCACCCCCTTCCAGATGAGGGATGAGTCTCGTCATAAGGACCTTCGCCGACTCCAAAAATCCAAAAATTCTCATGTTTGGTTCAAATTTGTGTTTCATTTGTATGACCCCCCCCCCCCTTCTAAAGAGGAGAGAGGTCTCAAACCAACTTAGAAACATTTCTTGCCTTCAAAAACCTTCACATGCCAAATTTGGTTCCATTTGCTTGTTTAGTTCTCGAGTTGTGGTGTGATGAAGTTCTAGTTCTCGAGTTATGCAGACACTTTTGTTTCATTCGTATGGGAGCCCCTCTTTCTAGAGGTGGGAGGGATCTCAAACTATCATTAGATCCTTTTCCGGATATACTGCATACAAAATTGTATAGCAGTAGGCATAGTTCTCATGTTTGTTTGAAATTTGTGTTTCATTTGTATGGGGACCCCCGCTTTTCAGAGAGAGGAGGAGCTTCAAACTACCATGAAAACATTTCTTGCCTTCAAAAACTCGCCTATACCAAATTTGGTTCCATTTGCATGATTAGTTCTCGAGTTATGCAGAAATTTTTTTTTCATTTGCATGGGAGCCCCCCTTTCTAGAGGCGGGAGGGGTCTCGAACTATCATAGGATCCTTTTCCAAACCATAAACCCCTGCATACAAATTTCCATGGCAGTAGGGATAGTTCTCATGTTTGGTTGAAATTTGTGTTTCATTTGCATGGGAGCCCCCCTTTCCAGAGGGTGGTGGGGTCTCAAGAAACCATAGAAACATATCTTGTCCCCAAAAACTCCCACATGCTAAATTTGGTTTCCTTTGTTTGATTAGTTCTCAAGTTATGCAGAAATGTGTGTTTCATTTGTATGGGAGCCCCCCCCCCTTCCAGATATGGGAGGGGTTCCAGACTATCATAAGAACCTTCTCCGGCCCCAAAAACCCCTCCACGCAAAATTTCACACCGATCGGTTCAGTAGTTTTCTATTTTATTAGGTTCAGACAGACAGAACTTCATTGTTATACATATAATAGCTGCGTCCGGTGCGTGCGCTGCTACGCTTGCAACTAAATGAAGGGAAATTTAATATAACTGGCATATTTATGGTTTTTTTTTTGCCTTCAAAACCCCCCACATGCCAAATTTGATTCGATTTGCTTGATTAGTTCTCGAGTTATGAAGTAATTTCTGTCTCATTTGTATGAGAGCCCCCCTTCCTGAGAGAGTAGGGGTCTCAAACAATCATAAGAACCTACTCCAGCCCCAAAAACCCCTTCATATAAATTTTCACGTTGGTCGGTTCAGAACTTTCCGAGTCTATAAGGCTCTGACAAACAGACAGACAGGCAGACATCATTTTTATGCATATAGAAATCTAGCCTCTAAAAACCCCCATATGCTAAAAGTGGTTTGATTTACTTGATTAGTTCTCCAGTTATGCAGAAATTTGCTTTTTATTTGTATGGGAGCCCCCCCTCCTCCCCCCTTCAAAATGGGGAGGGGTATTGAACTTCCATAGAAACATTTCTTGCCTCCAAAAACCTCAACATGCCAAATTTGGTTTCATTTGCTTCATTGGCTCTCGAGTTATGCTAAAAATTATGTTTCATTTTTATGGAAGTCTCCCCTTTCAGAAGGCGGAGGGGTCTCAAACCACAATAGAAACATTTCTTGCCTTCGAAAAACTCCACACGCCAAGTTTGGTTCCATTAACTTGATAAGTTCTCGAGTTATTCAGAAATTTGTGTTTCATTTGTATGGAAACCCCCTCCCCCCCCTTTGGCCTTTTCCCGATGGCAGAGGAGTCTCAAACCTCTATGGAAACAAGCCCCCCTCTTACAGAGCGCGGAGGGGTGTCGAGTCACCTTAGAAATATTTCTTGCATTCAAAAATATCTACCTGCCATATTTGGTTCCATTTGATTAGTTCTCGAGATATATAGAAACTTTTATTTCATTTATATGGGACCCCCCCCCCTACCAGAGAGAGAGGAGGGGTCTCATACTATCGTAGAAACAATCATTGCCTTTAAAATCCCTGCATGCCAAATTTGGTTCCATTTGCTTTATTAGATCTAGAGTTATGAAGAAATTTTAGTTTCATTTGTTTGACAGCACCCCTTCTAGAAGAGGGGAGGGGTCTCAAACCACCATAGAAAAAAAAATTGTCTCCAGAAAACCCCACATGCCAAATTTGGTTCCATTTGTTTGATTAGTTCTTGAGATATGCAGAAACTTCTGTTTCATTTGTATGGAAGCCTCCCTTTTTAGAGAGGGGAGGGGTCTCTGACTACCATATAAACATTTATTGCTTCCAAAAACTTCCGCATGCTTAATTTGGGTTCCTTTGCTTGATCAGTTCTCGAGTTATGCAGACATTTGTGCTTCATTTGTATGGGAGGCCCCCTTTACAGAGAAGAGAGGGGTCTCAAACTATCATAAGAACCTTCCCCGGCCCCAAAACCTTCTTCATAAAAAATTTCACGCTGATCGGTTCAGTAGTTTTTGAGCCTATGAGGTTCAGACAGACAGACAGAAATCCATTTTTATATATATAGATAGGATTTGAACAATGTTGACGTTAACTTGATGAAAGCTTGGATTTTACGCTCGGGAAGTGACACGTTCTCGGAAGTACGATTCTATTGATGAAATTGAAGCATTTATTATAATTATAATAATAAATTATTAACGCACCCTTTTTGGAAGCTTTCGCTATCCAATATAGCTTTCAGTTCTTCCATATTCTTCGCGTTTTCGTGGACTGGATTCCGCGAATTTTTTTTTATTCGTCGAACAGCACAGTTTTAGCTATACAAAGTGAGTCACGAAAATGCTAAGATATTTTTTCCATGAATGGGTAGAAAGCCATTAACCTCACTTTTTTTGACAGTTCAGGGAGCTTGTTTACAAGGTGTTAGAATTCGGACCGTTTAAACGAAATTTTTCATTGACTTTTTCCAGATTCTGTATGATTAGATTCAAGAAACAATGTAAAATTAAGCACTGGTGTCTGTTTTACGGCTGTTTTACTTGAACCGTTATGAATTTCGAGTACAAAAACACTAACCAAACTTACCGAAAAATTAAGTTCTAAATGTCACTGCAGTTTTAAGACAATTGATGCATCCTTTCTCTCTCGAATTTCTAAAGTTTCTCAAAACTGATCCACTTTGAATGAATGCCATTTCGTGACAAAAATGAGTCTATACAAATCGCATGCTAAACGGTACAACAAAAGCAAAAAGAGAGACAGAGAGAGAAAGAGAGAGAAAATATATATATACACGCTCGTTTGTAATTACTCTAAACTGAGTAGAAAACGACTCAGTTTCGTTAAAAGTGGAACTACCCTAATTAGAGTAATTGAAATTTACTCATTTTTGATTAACCTTGATCACCTTTTAAAGTTAGAGTTAACATTACTCAGTCACGAATGTTTGTATTTTTACAAAACTGAGTAGAAAATGAATCAGTTTTGTTAAAACTGGAACTACTCTAATTAGAGTAGCTAAGGAGTAACTCAATTCTGATTAACTAGGTCACTTGTCAAAATTTGAGTAAACGTTAATCAGTATCTAATTTTATTTTTTATATTATTTTAATGAAATTGTTGATTGTTTCCGACAACTGTCCAGTCGAAACGGAAGAGTCGAAATACTTTGAATTTGTAAATTTATGGATTGATTGTATTCCCCAACAAACATCAATGTCGAATAACCGCTTCTTCAAACAAATTTGGAGAAATTATTCAGCTTTCTAGAAGAAAAAGCTGAATAATATCTCCAAATTTGTTTGAACATACCGTTATTCAGCATTGATGATTGTTGATTACATACATACAGCCATCCCATCTTGATAACTTTTGATCGACTGAACCACGTTTTTTCGCTTTTGACAGCTTCATTGTAATTACTCTATTTATATAATTATAGCGCTTTTACAATCAGAGTAGCATTTACTCAGTTTCCTTATATCAAGTTACTCAGTTTTTGACATTTAGCATGGAAATACAAAACTGAGTGAAAGTTACTCTATTTAGAGTAGATCTGAACGAGCGTGTATGATCTTGATTCTACTGCCATGAAATTTATCATGATTGTGTTGAGTATGCAACAACGATAAAGATACATTATATTTTTCCCAACATTGAAAAGTTAGGACAATGTCTTAGTCATTCATGCATTCGCGAGTTTGGATTCACTGGGTACAGCAGTAAAGCAAATGTCACTCGCACACACTTGCATGGCTTCGTATTTCCTAAAACGCGTGGAACGGCAAGAACGGCAAACTTAGTGAGAGGAAGAGGGAGCGGGAGTCCGATGACGAGTGAAAATAAGAATAAAACACTTGACAACGGCACTCCAACAGTGACCAATAGAGCTGCGGCATTTAAAGGGTGATACGGTCAAAAGTTGGTCAAGGGAAAACGCGTGTAAATCCTTGAAATCGTTTATTTAAAAAATCAAATTAAATTTCTTTTTCAAGTTCAATTAGTATAAAATTCAGGAAAAATATTCAGTTAGGCTTCCGCTTTTCCAAATCCGAATTGCCGGGCCTTACGCTTGACCCCTGCCATCAGATTTTGTACAGCCACCTTGTCCGCCTTCTTCGCCGCAGAAAGCCAGTTTGCCTTGAACTGTTGCTCGTCCTTAGCAGTTTTTTTTGTCTTCTTTAGGTTCCGCTTGACAATAGCCCAGTATTTCTCAATTGGGCGGAGCTCTGGCGTGTTGGGAGGGTTCTTGTCCTTGGGAACCACCTGCACGTTGTTGGCGGCGTACCACTCCATGGCCTTTTTACCGTAATGGCAAGATGCCAAATCCGGCCAAAACAGTACGGAACAACCGTGTTTCTTCAGGAAAGGCAGCAGACGTTTATTCAAACACTCTTTCACGTAAATTTCTTGGTTGACAGTCCCGGAAGCTATGGAAATGCTGCTTTTCAAGCCACAGGTACAGATGAGCTTGCCAAACCAGATATTTCTTTGCGAACTTTGACAGTTTCGTGTGCTTGAAAATATCTGCTACCTTTCCCCTTCCTTTTGCCGTATAAAACTCCTGTCCCGGAAGCTGCTTGTAGTCGGCTTTGACGTAGGTTTCGTCGTCCATTACCACGCAGTCAAACTTCGTCAGCATCGTCGTGTACAGCCTCCGGGATCGCGCTTTGGCCGTCGTATTTTGTTTATCATCACGATTTGGAGTCACTACCTTCTTGTAAGTCGATAGTCCGGCTCGTTTTTTGGCTCGATGCACGGTTGTAGACGATACACCCAGCTTATTTGCGGCATCTCAGAGAGATAGGTTAGGGTTTCGCTTGAAACTACCGGCAACTCTCTTTGTCGTCTCAGCGGCTTCCGGTTCTCGATTTCCCCCCGATCCAGACTTCCTGGCTGTCGACACTTTAATTACATTTGTAACGGTTGATTTGGCAACTTTTAGCGATTTTGCCAACTTTGCGTGCGAGTAGCTCGGATTTTCGCGATGCGCGAGCAAAATTTTGATACGCTGCTCTTCTTGCTTGGACGGCATTTTGACAACTGAAGAGTGAATTCCAAAATCAAAATAGGAGCAACATTCTACACACACACACCTTCAAAATGAGGGGTGTTCAGGTTTTTTAAATGCAAAATTGAAAGAAATACGTCAAGTTGATATTGACCAAATTTTGACCGTATCGCCCTTTAGTGGTATTGACTCACCAATATCGAAAATTTGTTGACGGTTGAACAAAGATCCTACGGCTGCTTCGATTGTCGAGGCACTAAACGGTACTGCGAAGATTTTTTGTTCGAGGAATCTGTATGCTGCCAGCCGCTAGCACACACACTTCCAAGGCTTTAGCGACAACTTTGAGTGAAGATGAGTTATCTGATGGTAATGGATAATATACTTTTTTGTTTTGTTTTAGTCCGAGAGGGCCCAGTTAATTTGTTTCATTCCAAAGACATCAGCAAGATCGAAATAGAAAAAGAGATAGAATTGATTTTTTCAATTGAATGTCGTGAGTTTTTAATGGAATGCCATTCCTACAATAGATACACGTAAATTTACGGGAAAATACCGTAAAATCAGCAATAACTTCGGATAACGACTTGTGTGGTGGATTCATTCGATTACTCGAAAACTTTGGCATTGAATTAGGCCTACTTGAACCATCCTGTTCGCTTATAATCAAAAATATCTGTGAATCTTCCAAGAGACAGGAAGAAGTGGGGTAAAATAAGTAATATCTTCGTTCAACGAGTCGTGCGGTGCATGCAACGACATCCATTTGATTTTAAGGAAAAACTATCATAAAATAAAGTAATTTTGACTCAGTATAAGTTTTTTCTTCCACTGTGCGGTGAGGAGTGAAGCAAAATGACTGTGATACGATGGTTAGTAGTTTGTGGCACATGAACAGATGAAAGTTAAGGGCATATTCATAAACCACGTAGAGTCATTTTTTAAAAATCTTAAAACTCCCTCCCTCTTCGGAGAATTTTATCCATAAATTTTTTGAAATATTGTGTGGAGCTTGGACTTTAGTCCGAACCCCCCCCCCCGTCCAAGAAATGTCTACGGAGTTTATAAATTGCCCCTAACAATAGGTGGCCTGTTGGTGTGCGTGACCATGCAGAGATGCGCTGCAAATGGCTTATCATCTTTAGAAAACTTGACAACCAACGCGGTAGAAATAATATCGAGGGAAAATAAACTGATTTGTGGAAAAATGAAAAATCTTGCGAAGCAAAGTTTGTTTGTGCACTGGGCAAAACATATGTATATATTTTATACCATATGATATAATATTTATAATATCACATGTTCTAAGTGAGTAAAGGGTGTCCACGATGAAATTGCCACACACAAAATTGATTCGCAAAATTCGAGTTTTCATCCGATTGCCATCAAATTTTCAGGGATTGAGGAATAACTATTAAATTTCATTTTACCATTTTTCTCGTATTTTATTTACAGTCCATACGAAAATGCCCGCACCTTGGCCTTAATCCCGGCCATAAGATTCTGCACAACCTGTGAATCAACCGTTTTTTGCATGTAAACCCATACTTTCTTCAGTTCCTCGACTGTCTTCACTACCTTAGGTCGTTTAAGAAGGTGCTGCTTCATAATCGCCCAGTACTTCTCGATGGGGCGGAGCTCCGGAGTGTTGGGAGGGTTGAACATTTTCGGCACGAAATTGACCTTATTGTCCGCATACCACTTCAGCACGTCCTTGGAGTAGTGGCATGAGGCCAAATCCGGCCAGAAGATTGTTGGGACGTTGTGGGCCTTCAGGAGAGGAAGCAGCCGCTTCTGGAGGCACTCTTTTATGTACACCTGTCCGTTCATCGTGTCCTGGGTCACGAAAGGTGCACTCCGCTTCCCGCACGTGCAGATGGCTTGCCAAACCAGGAATTTCTTCGCAAATTTGGACATCTTCTGAGTGCGGATATGCTCCGGAACGCTGAACTTATCCTTGGCCGTGAAAAACAGGTTGCCGGGGATCTGTTTGAAGTCGGCCTTCACATATGTTTCGTCGTCCATGATGCAGCATTCAACTTTCGTCAGCATGTTGAGGTACAACTTCCTGGCACGGGTTTTGGCGGACTTGTTCTGCTTTTCGTCGCGATTAGGGGCCTTTTGTACCTTGAACGTTCGAAGCCCAGCCTTAGTTTTGGCCTTCTGGACAAAACTTCGGCTTAGGTGCAGCTTCTTAGCCACATCCCGAACGGAGGCGTTCGGATTTCGGTTGAAGGCCCCAACTACGCGGTTGTGATTTTTGGTGTTGTACGGAATACTTTTTCCTTCACTTCTGGGCTTCCGATCGGTGGTCAACCGTTCCTCGAACCGCTTAATCACTCGCGACACCGTGGAATTCGCGATTCCCAACGTTTTAGCGATGGAACGATGCGAGAGATCCTTGTTCTCGTGATGAATGCGCAAGATTTTATCACGCACGAGCTGTTCTTTCGACTCCATTTCCGCGAGTTTTGATCACAGGACTGTAAAACTTGCAGGATGTAAATAATGCACTATGAACTAAATCCACCCAAATTTTCATTAAATTCTACCCAACGGTTAAAAAGTTAGAGCAATTTCATAGTGTGGCAATTTCATCGTGGACACCCTTTAGTGTTCCAGTCCTGGCATTTGTTTTAATGTAGGTCTCATCGTCCATCACAATGCAGAACGGTTTTGCCACTCCCTGTACAGTTTTCTTGCAAGAGTTTTGGCCACCGAGTTCTGTTTATCGCTCCGGTTCGGTGTCTTCTGGACCTTGTACACATGTAATCCAGAACGTTTCATTGTTTTCTGCACAAAACAAACTTAAACTTTCGCCTCTTTCGCAACATCCCTGAGCGAAATGTTGGGATAACGCTTAAATTGGTTCAATACCATCGTGGCCTTCTCCGGATTTGATGTGCCACGTTTTTTGCCACTACCATTTTTCCGCTTGGTTGTCTTACGGTCCTTGAACGTTTTGATCACATGAGATACGGTTGAATGTGCGATTCCGAGCTGTTTTCCGATCCATCGATAAGAAGCGTTTGGGTTTTCGAAGTGAGTGCCCAAAATTTGTTGGCGTACTATTTCTTCATTCGAAGCCATCACTGAAATCACTCGACCGATTTTCACGAAAGTCATTACACAATTGACACAACACAATGAAATACATTCAGTTAAAATTTCAATAATATCAATAAATACCCACACGCTAAAAAAAATACGAAAAATTGCATGTGTCCAAATTTCATCGAATACAGTCTTTACTAGCACACAGCTGATGTACTAGCACAGAGAACAGACATTTAGGCTGGAAATTTTTTTTCCCCAATTTACTGTGAAAATATTTAAAAGCAAACCGTTGGAAAAACAACGCTGCCTAGTCTAGGTTTCACCAAACTTTACTTGACAGCCTATCAAAACTCGTGGCGGGCAAGTGGTGCCATCAACATACGATTCACCAAAACTAAGGAAAACGAGCTATTATTTTAAAATGGCAGTTGCAAAAATGTACACACGGAGGGCACTCCAGCTTGGATGTCTGTTCTCTGTGGTACTAGTTAGTATTCCAGTTTGATATACTGGTTAGTATACTAGCTTAACACAACGACTCGTTCTGGCCGAAACGATGAAAAGAGCAACTCTTCTCTTCAAGTTTACTCGGGTAACCAATAAGCATTAGAATATGCAGTAAATCAACCGTAAATCTCCATCACAGATGCTACAAGCATTGTATCAGCATTTTGCATGCTATCTGTTGAGAAATTGGATTTCAAATGCTATTTAAATGCTTGAAACTGGCATTTCGAATGTAAAATAGCATTGATAGAAGTATATTGGTACATAAGTGGCATTTATGTTGCATCTAAGGTGACTTAATTGACGATTGATAGGCAGCCGTAAAGACGCGTTGAAAGTGATTATTGGTTACTTGGGTATGGACAACAAACAATTGATGATTAAAACTTTAAAGGTTTTAACAACAAATTCCAGCTAATTAGCTTTGTTTTTGTACTGAAATCACTTTTGCATTGTTGTTTTTTATAAAAACTATAACTGATAAATAATGTAAAATTGTTAAAAATACTCGTAGGAATTGTTTCAATGATAATCATTATTAGTTACTTCTTGAGAACCATGTGCAAACATTTCCCTCAGCTAGTATCAGAGAAATAAGAGATTATGTTTCTTGTGCAAGCCCCTAAAGCCAGATTCAAACTAAATTTGGACGCATTCAAGTGATCAAAACTCAAGAATTAAACAACATACATAGTTGATCAAAACTTCAAACAAAAGGGTATTTATTCATTTCACCGTTTCAAATGAACTGTCGTACTTTAATTGTGATTGATGCCATTATGATCTGCACAGTCGCTGGTGACACTGTACCGGCGAACTTATTCCACTTTAAACGCATTTGTTGTGCATTTGTCACTTCTTTACCGGATTCTCGAAGTGTTCGCTTGACAATTGTCCAATATTTACGATCGGTCCGAACTCCGGGCGAATCTGGCGACGAAATTAGCATTGTTTGCAGCATACCATTCTAGTACCTCCTTAGAGTAGTGGCAGCTGGCTAGATCCAGCCAAAACATAAGCGTTGGTCTTGTGTTGCCAAATGGAGGGTAAAATCCGCTTTTTCAGACACTCTTTAATGTAAACCTTCGACGTCATTGTGTGAGATCGTGACGAAAACCTTGGTTTTAAGGCCACAACTGCGGATTCCTTGCCAAATCATAGGTTTGCGAGCAAGCTTATCAGCAAAAACAAATTTATACCTGAAGGACATCCCCGACCAGTTGCCATTGGTAAAATTTTCGTCCGGGGATTTGTTTATAATCCATTTTGACTTATGTTTTGTCATCCATTAAAATGCAGTCATCAAATTTCGTCAGAACTCGTTCGTATAGCAATCGTGCTCGCTTTTTGGTCACTAAATTTTGTATCAGGCAGTGATTTGGATGTTTACTGGTACAAAAAGGCTTATATCCTTCTCTCGAAAGGATGCATTGCGACGGTGGAAAGGTGGAATCAGCATTTCTTAGGGCGAATCACGTGTGGAGACACCTGGGTTTGCCTTTCACGTAGCTCATTTCTCGCTTTCTCCTCAGCTCTTTGTCCCTAGTGCCACTTTTATGACAGATGCGCTGTGCTCTATCCACCCACACTCAGAGTATCCTCGTAACGTTTACTGTAAGATTACACCCTTGACGTGCTGGTGGTCGGTACAAATATACGGTTTCCAGTGAGCGAGCAACGGTTCATTCCTGCTAATTCTCTCAGACGGATTTTTGCTTCACTAGATGAGCACCATACTGCAAAAAATGCGCGTTATAGGTTAACGTTAACCCCGTGCTTGGAATAGGGTCTCGGGGTGCTTAAGTCTTTACCTACCCTACGCCGAATGCAGAAGCTAGACTAACACTACTTCGCGTTACCCTATTTCATATATGTTCCAAGCGAGAATAGTTATCGATTATACGAAGCTATGTATCAACTGGGCAAATATCGATTTACATTGAACTTTAAACTAATTGAACTTGTGACAAAATATAATTAAGATTTTCAGCAGCTGAACAGTATGAAAATAATATCAAATCGATTAAACTTTTAGAGTTTCTCCTGATCTATGTGCCGTATCCACCTAAACGTGAAACTGAAAACTAAAACCTTTGAATAAGGAATGTGCCTCCATCCACTGTGTTCACGACATTCCACTAACAACACAACATTAATTGACTATCCACTTCAAGCCCAATCGTGCCCAATTGTCCAACTGAAACTCTCGACCGGTGAAAAGAAGAAGAAGAAGAAAAAGCAATCTCAAGTACTTCTGCAACTTTTAAGCGAACGATTCAGTCGCGTTCCAATTTCAAACACGTCTCAATATTAAGAAGCATCTTGATTTTGCCAGCCGAGCCCATCTTCATCTAGAACTCTATAAAAGTTAAATAAAGTGGGCCCGAAAAATGAAACCAACCAACGGTCGAAACGGGCAAGGAAGTCTGAAATCCGATAAATTGTTTCTTGGAGAACAGATGATGCTTTTTTTCCTGTCAAATTGCTTCCCCGGATGGCCTCCGATTTTTAGTGGAAAATCAAACTTAAGAAGCGGTGCCGTGGTTGGATTGATTACTTTGCGTTCGTCCATCGTAATTCGGCTTGATTGGCAAAAGCGGAACTTTACTGGGTTTACGGACTTCGAAGAAGATAAATTGTTTTGAATTGCTGGAGCTTCATTACTGAGAAATTATTTCATGAAATTTAACGGCATTCAAGCGTTTAAACTTACGAGCCCACTCAACTCGACCCATCAATTCAACTATTCTGTCAAACACTTGGGGTTAGTGCTGTTGGGAATGAATTCAATTCCCCATAGAATTGGTAAAGTTTTCGAATCCCCAGCCCCAGTATCGATTTGTCCTAAAATAGAAGATTCAAAAGCGGCGGTGGCCCAAACAGCTGTTGTAAGAGTTTACGATTTCTTCTTTATGTCATTGATAAGTGTGTACTTGGCATACTGTTAACACACTTCGCGCCACCGCGCCAACCAAAAAATGCAAATCAGGGGGAGGATTTTCCCTTTTCAACTTGCAGTAAAAGTCGACAAGTGTATTGAAAGGGGCAAAACCGAAAACGAACCTTAAGAGCTCCGCAGAAAACGCAGACGAAGTGGTCTACAGAGGAAACGAAATTTTCCGGGAAGTAATCGAGTACTTTCAGACCGAGAAGCGAAGGCCAAGCATTATTCAAATCCACATGGCAGTTGAGTGAATTTTCTCTTCTTTCTCGGGACTACGAACAATAAGGGAGGAGCTCCTCGTTTGATGGCGATGGGAGGAAAAACATGCTTTTCCACTGAGTTTAGCCCCTGCGATCCGCAGACGAAGTTATCTTTGCCGGTTCAACTTTATGCATCCGGGAATGCAGAGCGGATGCACGTTGCAACGTCAAGAAAAGGGGGATGATGCGTTTGGAGCTTGCTGTTCGCAGAAAAACGTCCCCCAGGCAGCGGCGGAAAAACGTCGTATGGCAGATAAGTAGGAAGGAAGGACGGACGGAAGGAATGCAAACAAACATCTTTCTAGAGCATGTGCCTGCTGGAAGGAGTGCGTGGGCTGTTTGCTCTTGAAGGCCTCATAATATTCTTCCGAAGCTTTCAACGGTTCTCGAAGATTGGAATGTAATAAACAGACTTCAAAGTGCCTCGAAAAGCCGTTTATGGAATATTGATTTACGGAATATTGTTTCAACAATGTTTTGTAGGCGAAGGAAAAGAAAATCAATTTACTTGTATCAAATGGCTTGACAAAATGAGTCATTAAACAAGCTTGAATATAGTCAACACATTTGTTATTTCATTCGATTTTGCCAAGTACAATCTACAGTTTTTGCCGATGTTCTTGTTGTTTTTTTTTCTCTAAAGATTGGACACGGAAAAAATGCGACAATTTGTTTTGGGTGTAACTTTTCATCGCGTGGGTAAAAATAAATGAAATTTTGGGTAATACTAGTTTCAAGTGTTATGTTTATGTGTGCAACACTTTATCGCTGTCAAGGAGTTTTCAAGATGCATTCGAAACAAGAAGGGCTACGCCAGCAAATCATGGGCACGGTGATCGATAATCCTGGTCAGTCCTGGATCGGCAAAAGGCTTGGAATCCACCATTCCACCGTGTCCCGCGTTGTAAAGATGTTCCAGGAGACGAAGACCATCGAGCGGTGCGCTGGAAGCGGCCGAAAACCGAAAACGGAATACCCAGTGAAGGCGCGGAAGATAAGGCAGTACTTTAAGAATAACCCGAACCTTTCCACCCGAGACGTGGCCAAAAAGGTCAATTCGTCGAAGTGGTTCGTCCAGCAGACCATGAAGCGGACTGAGCTACGTGTTTTTAAGGTCAGGAAGGCGCCAAACCTGACTGACAAGCGGTGGCCAAATTGCGTGCGCGGAAGCTGTACCGTGAGTGGCTGGTCAAGCCAGGCTGTCTCGTCATGGACGACGAGACATATATCAAGGCGGACACCAAACAAATCCCCGGCCTCGAGTTTTTTGTCGGTACGTTCCGGAAAAGTTCCGGATGAGAAAGATGGACAAATTCACGAAGATGTACCTGTTGTGGCAGGCGATCTGCGAGTGCGGACGGTACAGCAAGCCGTTCGGTACAACCGGCACCATAAACGGGCAGAAGCGCTTGCTGCCCTTCCTCCGCTCTCACCATGGTCCCACGCTGTTCTGGCCGTATCTCGCTTCGTGCCATTACGCCAAACCTGTAATGGATTGGTACGAAGCAAAGGGCGTGAGTGTGGTCCCGAAGGAGGCGAACCCGCCAAATACACCAGAACTTCGTCCGACCGAAAAGTTTTGGGCGATGATGAAGAAGAAGTTGAATAAAAGCGGAAAAATATTCAAAACCGATGAAGCTTTGAAGAAAAACTGCGAGAAAATGTGTAAGGAAGAGGGACAAAGCCTCGCCCAAGATCTCATGAGCAGTGTTAAGAGAAATGTACAAGCATTCAGATTGGGGAGGAAATTCAATAAATAAATTAGACCAAAACATAGCTTATATATAGTTATTTAATCCCTGAAAATTTGAGAAGTATCCGATTTAAAATGAATTTTCTGTGATCATTTTTGTGTGTCCCATTTCTTCCGAGTCCAGTCTTTAGTCCATTGTAGAATTTCTTAAAAAATTAAGCAGCGGTTGTTTCAACCACCGTACGGCTCTGTGAACGAAGAAATGGTTGATTTTACCCCCAGGAAATTTCACATAGGACTATCCCTATTTTGTTAATCTTGAGTGATTCCGAGCAAATAAATCTATAAATAATTCAATATTATCAGGGGAAGTGGGGTAAAATCAGCCATGTCTTCGTTCACAGAGCCGTGCGGTAGATGAAACAAATTCTATTCGATTTTCCAAGAAATTCTACATAGGACTAGTCTTATTTGGTTGATCTTGAGCCGTTCCGAGCAAAGATATCTATAAATTATTCAAGAATACAAGGGAAAGTGGGGTAAAACCAGCCAGATCTTCGTTCACAGAGCCGTGTGGCAGTTGAAACAGCTTTTATTCGATTTTCTAACTCGTCTAAATCGACGGCATAGCCCAAACTACCAACTGTTATACAAACAGGACAAAGAGAGACACTTGTAAACAGGGACATTTTCTGGAAGACTCAAAAAGTTCTCTTTTAGAACGGGTGGAATTTTTTTCGAGCAGATCCAGGAAGCCTTCCGGAAGGTTTCACGTAACCTTCTGAACAAATCTAGATGTTAATACTCAAGAGTTCTGTAAAAATGAAGAAACGAAATGTTTTGCCATAATTTTTTTCATGATTGAGACGACCTAGAAATGCTTTTGGAAAAACTTTGTGATTTAAGAAGTCTTGGAAGACTTGTAAAAGTTTGGGGAAATATGTAAAAATGTTATGGAAAAGCTTTATTCTGCAAGGAAACATCAAAAATATTTTGGATAATTTTATTAAGACATCAGAAACACTTTTAATCTACCATGAAAAGGCTTTGAGAGTTTTTTTTAAATGGCTAAGGCATTTTAGAAAAAAAGAAATTTTCTGGGTCTGTGGTCCTATCTGTGAATAGGCTTCGCACCTTGTTTTTTATGAAGATTGATGAAGTTTAAGAGAAAACTTGGAAAGTTTTTGGGAAAACTCAGCTATGGGAAGAACCATTGACTCCTTAGGAAATATTAAAAATTTTATTGGTAAAACGACAATGCTTTTTGGGGTGAAATATTTCGCGGAGACTTAACAAACACTTTGGGAACACTCAGAAAATTCGTTAGAAGGACTTATAAAGCTCTTTTTGAAGCCTTGTGAAACTGTTGAAAAAAACCTGGTTCAGAATTTGAAATTCATAGCAGAAGAGAAGATTTTGAAAAAATCGAGAGATTTTATTGACTGAACTTGGGAGTATTTGTTTGAGAATATTTAAGTTTTGGAAATTTCTTTGAGAAGACTCTCCAGGTAATCAATAAGCAGTTACAAAACGTCTTTTCGGCAGCCTATCAAGCAATAAAGTCCCCTTAAATGCAACATAAAGGCCGCTTTTGGCCCAATATACGGCTGCTTTACTGCAATGCTATGATAATGCTTCATAAATGCTATTTTGCATCCGAAATGCTTATTACAGACTACAAGCATTGAAATAGCATTTCAAATCCAACTTTACAACAGATCGTATTCAACTGAAATGCAGATTTAAGGTTGATTGACTCCATATGCTAGTCACAATTTCAATTTTAAGGTACACTTGAAGAAGTTTTCAAGACTCATTTGATAAAACCACGCATAAAACTAAACATTCTACATAACATCGATAAAACAGTCATGAAATCTTCATAAGTTCCAAAAGGCCCATACTACAGGAGGTTCTCAAGACTATTTCCCAAGGTTCGCTTAAAACTTGATAGTTTTATCGGTAAAAAACTTGTAAGAGAAGGTCCATTAATTATGTCACGTAGTAAGGGGGGGGGGGGGGTTTGAGAAAACGTGACGACCCATGAAAAAAAAGATGAAGATCCATACAAAAAACGTGACAAGGGAGGGGGGGGTTAAAAAAAGTTACTTTTTGCGTGACGTAATTAATGGAAGTTCCCTAATGACATTCAAGACATGCTTAAAACTATGATGAAACTACCACAAGTTTTGATAGTTTTATGATTTTCCTCTTTAAGAACACTTACAGTCCTTCACGTATATGTTTCGAAGATTCCATTCCATTCGTTCTGCTGAACGGGGACTTTTTTTTTTCGTTTATGTTGAGTGGAAGCTACTAAAGAAAAATAATATCGATATACATATGATATTTATTTTCTAAAGTGGATACGTATGTAAATTAATTGTAAAACTGATCAAACATGCATCTATTTTTTGCCTGCAATTGAAAAAAAAATTCATGCGACATTCAGTTTATTGGTGTTTTATAACATAAATGTTCGAAAATTTTAATGCGCCACTGAAAATAAAAAAAAATAAAAAACAAGGCTGATAAATTGTTAGATCTTGAATAAATTGTGTCAAAAATCCATATTCAGTTTCAAAATGTATTTTAAACAGCATTGTTTGTTCGTAGCATTGGAAAAACGAGAGTTTTGTTGCATACCTATGTAAATGGCTACCATTCCGAGGGATTCCAGAATTGACACGTTCGCCTTTTTTTTCAATAGTTTCATCTAAAACTACCATAAAACGCAAATAAAATTTATTTTTCTTGCACAAGACTAACAAGATTTTATGACGAGTGCAGAGGAGTGAGCGAAAAATGCCAAACCTTACTGACTCAAGAACAACAAAATAAGGCTTGTCCTATGTTAAATGTACGAACCGCACGGCTCTGTGAATTAAGATATTGCTGATTTTACCCTAATTTCCCTAGTATTTTCGTGTGGTTCTGAAATTTATTTGCTCGGTGTGTTTCTACAGCAAGAAACGAAGGGTTGTCCTATGTAAATTTTTTTCCAGTATCGAATGGAGGTGGTTTCATTCACCGCACTACTAAAATAATAAAGGTATGGCTGAATTTTCGCTGATTACCCTAATATTTTTATGTTATTCAGAAATATCTCTGCTCGGTGTGACTCAAGATCAACAAAATTGAGTTACCTCTTCTTAAATTTCATCAATTTTCTTATATGGAAAATCGGACTTACCTGGAACCATAAAGCCAGCCAATCAGCTTTTCGTTCAAAAAATCGATTATATGGACAACATTACTCCAATGAAATTTGAATGTACGAATCCATACATCCACACTTCTATGCAATATATTTTCTTTCAATTGCACATTTTGCTGAACAAAATCAAAAACATTCCGTTAATCACAGTTTTTTAAATAAATATCCACAACTTCACGGTTTGAAAACATTTTGAACAAACTTTAGCATTAGCATTAGCATTAGCATTGACATTTGCACACCTCGTGGATGGAGCTACGATGAGGAATAATTCGTTGAAGACATTGCATGTCACCATAAAACGGATCAAATAACTGATACGTTTCTTCACACAATAATCTCCACGAAGACACTCCTCGATCGCTCACCTGGCCACGTCCATGCAACCGTTGGAGATAGGGAGGATTTGGTATCTACCTTATAAAGACACGGGGAACCCTCGTAGTCTTCAGTAAATATCAAAGGAAAAGGGAAATGAATAGTCGGAGAGAATAGTTGAACAGAAAGCCCTGTTTGGTGCAAAGAAATGGTCGTTGGGAGCATCTAATCTAAAAAGGTTAAGTGATGCTCCATTTCTCGTCAAACGGTTGGGACCTAAGCATTAACTAAAGTCCTAGCCCTATATGGCTTATGGTTATAGCGCCATTACTCGCTCTCTGAAAAGAGAAGAATGTCTGAAAGTAGAAGAGCGGGTGATGAAAGAATACGTATCTGATTTCTTGGATTGCTGCAACAACATTGCGTTACTTTAATACTGCATTTTATTGCATTTTATTGACGTATAAGAGTATATAACTCCAAGTTACCACTCTTAATTCAAGTACTCAAACCTTACATAAAACACCAGCGAATGGTTGACAAGGCTTTGCAACACTAGAAGTGTACAATAATATTGCATATTCAATTTTATACTATCATATAACAACATAAAAAAGATAATAAATGTATGTTGGCTCTATTTCCCGTAATGTCCTTCCATGTTATTAGGATGGATCCAAGGCAAAGATGATCCCAAAGCGCGCCGCAACTACGACCCTAATGTGAATAGTAAAATGATCAATGTGACCACCAGGCACACGATCTTCTGCAGCTGGAGGAAAAACTACTTGTTGTGACACTTCCTCAACGGAACCGACTCCCAGCCTCGTGTATTGACGAATAATCTGCACTGAGCTCCTGCGGCACGACAAGCCGGCCCGTTTAGCGCGAGGGTCTATCCAGAGGAACTGCGCTCCGTAGAATTACTAATAACACCAAAAAGGGACCACTAAAACCGCGAGGTGAAACAAATAGAAATAGGCGCGTGATCGTCCTCGATCTCCAACAAAAATGACGAAACGACCAAAGGCAGGTCGCAGGGACCACCTAACTACAAAACCCCTAAGTAGTTAGACATAGTGGGTGCTTAACAAGCACAATAGCCCCCTCCCCGAAGTAATACCGAAATGTGGTTCCGGGGAGGGTCCACGGCTTAAGGCACGGGTGGGTTTTTAGTGGGTCGAGGAGTTCGCACCCTCATCCCCACACCCTGAGTTCTTCAGATGTCTGATTGCAGATTTTCCCTCCCGTCTAAAAAAAAAAAACCCAGGCACAAACATGGCAAAATTGCCTTTGTGCTCAACCTTGAACTTGAATGACGGCGCACTTAAAAACGAGAGATACTCTCCGAGCTGAAGAAGAACGTTTAGATTAAGAACTCAGCCTTCAAGACACTCATCGAGTTAATCCTGGAAGAGGTGGCTACACGTCAGGGGTTTTTTTTACCAGGAGACGGTTATCGAATAATGAGGTCTGGAGAAAAGACAACCGCAGAGGAGAGAAAAAGTGTCCTGAATCAATTTTGGGTTGTGCTAATGACGATCTGATGGTAGAATGCGTGAGACAACACTGACAGTGAATAAACTACTGGAAACAGGAAATATTGTTGGGAGGCCAGGTTGCAAAGGTTTCAGTCACAATAAACCAAGCTTGATGAAGGATAATTGTTCCTTTATCATCGTATGTTCTCTACACAAAAAAAGCGAGAAAACTGGGTCTGTTATTAAACTACCTGAACTACACAATTAAGTTCACATCTCTGCGAGACATATAGAGAGAGAGCATGCCCGAAGGTTACAGTTGGTTTTCTATGAAACATGATACTACTAAATAAAATGGCACGAGCTCACCAATAACTGCTAACTTCTGGGCATAGTTTGTTCTGTTGCTAGATTTTTTCCTTGAATATTGAATCTGGGCCTTTTGTTTGACATACCTTTTACACCTTTCATCTTCATTGTAGGGGAATCGCATCAGCATCATCTCAGTTGAACTGGTTATTCTATATCCACTATCTACTCAAATTTATTATTTGAATCACTATGTCATTACAACAAACTATTCAAAAAAATATTAGACGGAAAACTTTCGAAAAAAAAAAAACATTTTGAACAAACTATCCAAAAAATATGAAAGATTTGCAGAACAAACTCTTTTGTGCCGAATTGATTTGAATTTTAATGGTGGTAATCTCCAACCTTGTCGTGTGGTGCCGTGTCGTCATACGAAAACACGTTTTAAAAATTAACTCAGCTTTTGACTCATTTTTTCTCACTCTGGTTTCCTGCTCACTCATTTTTACACATACAGGTATACCTCGATAGTACGTACATCAACTTTCTCACTTCAAATCGCAATCGCATAAAAACTACTGACTGAATTTGCAATCTAATAAAGGGTGTCCACGATGAAATTGCCACACACAAAATTGATTCGCAAAATTCGAGTTTTCATCCGATTGCCATCAAATGTTCAGGGATTGAGAAATAACTATTAAACTTCATTTTACCATTTTACTCGTATTTTACAATGGCCTTAACCCCGGCCATAAGATTCTGCACAACCTGTGAATCAACCGTTTTTTGCATGTAAACCCATACTTTCTTCAGTTCCTCGACTGTCTTCACTACCTTAGGTCGTTTAAGAAGGTGCTGCTTCATAATCGCCCAGTACTTCTCGATGGGGCGGAGCTCCGGAGTGTTGGGAGGGTTGAACATTTTCGGCACGAAATTGACCTTATTGTCCGCATACAGAAGATTGTTGGGACGTTGTGGGCCTTCAGGAAAGGAAGCAGCCGCTTCTGGAGGCTCTCTTTTATGTACACCTGTCCGTTCATCGTTTCCTGGGTCACGAAAGGTGCACTCCGCTTCCCGCACGTGCAGATGGCTTGCCAAACCAGGAATTTCTTCGCAAATTTGGACATCTTCTGAGTGCGGACATGCTCCGGAACGCTGAACTTATCCTTGGCCGTGAAAAACAGGTTGCCGGGGATCTGTTTGAAGTCGGCCTTCACATATGTTTCGTCGTCCATGATGCAGCATTCAACTTTCGTCAGCATGTTGAGGTACAACTTCCTGGCACGGGTTTTGGCGGACTTGTTCTGCTTCTCATCGCGATTAGGGGCCTTTTGTACCTTGAACGTTCGAAGCCCAGCCTTAGTTTTGGCCTTCTGGACAAAACTTCGGCTTAGGTGCGGCTTCTTAGCCACATCCCGAACGGAGGCGTTCGGATTTCGGTTGAAGGCCCCAACTACGCGGTTGTGATTTTTGGTGTTGTACGGAATACTTTTTCCTTCACTTCTGGGCTTCCGATCGGTGGTCAACCGTTCCTCGAACCGCTTAATCACTCGCGACACCGTGGAATTCGCGATTCCCAACGTTTTAGCGATGGAACGATGCGAGAGATCCTTGTTCTCGTGATGAATGCGCAAGATTTTATCACGCACGAGCTGTTCTTTCGACTCCATTTCCGCGAGTTTTGATCACAGGACTTTAAAATTTGCAGGATGTAAATAATGCACTATGAACTAAATCCACCCAAATTTTCATTAAATTCTACCCAACGGTTAAAAAGTTAGAGCAATTTCATAGTGTGCCAATTTCATCGTGGACACCTTTTACAACCATAAGAAAGAACAGCTTCTGTTCTTTCTATTGATCGAATTAAATTTCAGATACAATTAGATGTTTCTATGCAATTTTGATTTGAAGTGAGCATGTTGATGTACGTACTATCGAGGTATACCTGTATTTTTCTTTAATAATGAAAATATTACAAACTGAGGAGAATAAGTAAACATGAATAAGGACGAAAGCGGACTAAGAAATAATAAGTCATAAGTAAGTTTACCTACACGGTACCTCTTAAACTTCAAAAGTTTCGTTCAGTTCATTCGGTGCATTCATCCATTGCCAATCCAAGGAAAACTAACCTTACTTTTTGCGGTAAGAATTAAAGAGATAACAAGGAAACGTACTATCGGTAACTGTCAAAATGTGAGTAAAAAAGACGGTGAGAATCAGGATGAATGCAAAGAAGTTCATTGAATTCATTCGTGCCATCAGCTGTAAGCACCAGTAGAAGGTACCATGTTTACTAATAATGATTTTTTTTCTTTATTTCGAAAATATTTGGTGGAATCAGAGTAAAATGTGCCATATCTTCGTTCTAAGAGCCGTGTCCACCAATCGATTGTCCAAATTTTTTTACATAGGACTAGCATAGTTATGTTGATCTTGAGTCACTCAGAGAAAAGCAATTTCTGAATAACAACAATATTAGTGGAATCGGGGTAAATTAGCTATATTTTCTACTTCACAGAGCTGTGTGGTAAACGAAATCAACTCCAATCGATTTTCTAGAAAGTTTCACATAGGACTAACCTTAATTTGTTGATATTGATTTACACCGACCAAAGAAATTTCTGAATTAAAAAGAAAAAATTTGGGGAACCAGGGTAAAATGTACCATATCTTCATTCACATAGTGGTGAAACTAGCTCCAATCAAGTCTCCAGGAAATTTACATGGGACTACCTTATTTTGTTGCTTCAGAAAAACACCGAACCAAAAATTTCTGAAAAAAAAGAACATGTCAGGGGAATCAGAGTAAAATCAGCCATATCTTCATTCACAGAGCCGTGCGGTTAGTGAAACCAACCCCAATCAATTTTGCAGGCAATTTTACACAGGGCTAGCCTTATTTTGTTCATACATTAATTGTTATGTTATATATTCTCCGTGCGAGGAGTAACGATTATGATGTAGAAGGAGATGTTCGCTCATCACCATGAGGCACCAAGAGTGAACAACAATGTTTTTTGGCTAGAATGAAAGATATGAAGAGAAAGTTTTTGATAGTTCCGCTAGTGTGCGGCAGGCTCGGAAATATGACAGATGTTTTTAGGAAAATTGAGCGAAAAGGGCATGTGTACAGTGGTACTCGAACCAACGACATTTTTGCCTAACATCCCTAATCGTTACTCCTCGCACGGAGAATATATAACATAACAATTAATGTATGTAAAACCAAAAATGGTGGTAACCATTAATTATACTGGTGGGGACCAGTATCGCATCGCTTCACGGTGTTTCTCTCCGAGGTCTCTACGTTGGAGACGACGAGAAAAAACTTTAGTGATCGTCAGTCGGTGCGAATCAAAACAAACCCAAAAAAAAGGAGAGAGTTCCTCTCCCATGTGCGCATCGGTAAACAGAGTGCACACAATAGATCGCTAGAATAACTATACAAGCCACAGTGGTACATGAGCGTCTTCCAACCGGACATTTTTGCCTGTTGAAGTGGCGGACTTAGTCCGTGCTTCGACCTACCCCGCAGTGGGATGTTAGGCAAAAATGTCGTTGGTTCGAGTACCACTGTACACATGCCCTTTTCGCTCAATTTTCCTAAAAACATCTGTCATATTTCCGAGCCTGCCGCACACTGACGGAACTATCAAAAACTTTCTCTTCATATCTTTCATTCTAGCCAAAAAACATTGTTGTTCACTCTTGGTGCCTCATGGTGATGAGCGAACATCTCCTTATTTTGTTGTTCTTGTGTCACACCGCACCAAGCAATCTCTGAATAACACGAACATATTAGGGGAATCAGGATAAAATCGACCATATTTTCGTTCACAGAGCTGTACGGTGAACGAAACCAGTTTCAATCGATTTTACAGCAAATTTTACAAAGGACAAATTAAGTTAATAATTGTTAATTCCGACAAAAGAAATTTATGATAAACCCAAAACTATTAAGGGAATCAGGGTAAAATCAGCCATATCTACGTTCACAGAGCCGTGCGGTAAATGAAACCAATTTCCAGTGATTCTCCCAGAAAATTTTACAAAGAACTAGCATTAATTTGTTGATCTTGAGTCACTCCGAGCAAAATAAATTGTAAAAAACATGAAGATATTAGGGGAATCAGGATAAAATCAGCCATATCTTCATTCACAGAGCAGAACGGTGAACGAAACCAGGTTCAATCGATTTTCCTAGAAATTTTACATAGGATTAGCATCATTTTGTTTATCTTGAGTCACACCGAGAAAATAAATTCCTGAACAAGAAAATATTAGGAGAACCAGGGTAAAATGAGCTCATTTGCTCCCCAAGCAGTTCCGTGCGGTCAATAAGACTACGTCCATTCGATTCCTTGGAAATTTTCCTTCAAGTTAAGGTAACACTCACAGAAATCGTTTCACTCCGAGCTGAGATATAGAATTCTTTCGTGTTTCGGGCACTTTTTGTTCCCACTGTGCAATGTCCCAAAAGTAAACAATGGCTTCTTCAAAATGCAAACTCGCTCGAGTAAACTACCACTGCAATTGAAAAGGGGAACTCCTCTCCTGTACAACCATCATGGTGATTCCCTATGATTAAGTTAGCATTGTTTACGTTTGCAACATTGGCCCTTATGAAAACTCCATGTCGATTTTAGCAGATTGTTGGCGCAACTAGGTTTTGCTTGTGAAAACGGCTGTATGGAGATGTGTGTGAAAATACCAAACAAAAGGGAAGGGGACTGATGCTCCGTTGTTGCTCCAAATGGCAGATACATGAAGCGAGTACTCATGGCCGTCTCGGTTGAGCTCGGTTTCCGACAGGGAGCAAGCCATTCGACGTTTGGCTTAGGTTGTTTGATACGAGTTTGACAGCTAATCGATAAGATTTGATCGATTCTCTGTCAAACGGCCTAAGCCAAACGTCAAATAGCTTGCTCCCTAACAGAAACCGAGCTCAACCGAGACGGCCATTAGAACTCGTAAAATGCTGGATAGTGCCGTAAAGTATATCCCTTGTTCATTCATTGTATGATATAACGAAGGAAATATATGAATAATGGTCACGATAAACAAAAAAACAGGAAACTGTTTTAACAATACGTAATTTTTAGTTTATTATCACAAAATGTATGACTCATGTTATAATACTGATGATTATTATATGTATTTGTAAGGGAGCGATTTTATCAGTCCACGCGAAGGATATGTTGTAATTTAATTAAGTAGATTTTACTTTCTAACTAAATTTTAATCCACTCGTGAACAGTATTGCTACAAACAAACCTTTGATTGTCGATTTTAACGGTTATTGAGTCCGCTAATCTCTTATTATCCTAGATTACTTAAAATTCCATATATCAAGGTGTTTTTTGTTGGATTAACTTTGCTTTGGTTTGGATTTACTTTTGCTGGTATTTTTTGGTTATGTCCCTTCAATTTCTATACATTTTTCACAACGAAAAGCTTTTATTAAAAAAATGTCTACTTCAATGGTGTGTTTTTATTTACTTGGATTGGGAGAAAAAAACTGAAAAATTATTATTCATTATTGTATCATGATTGTAGCAGTTATCATCATGATTGAAATTCTCATATAATATTGCTATGCTGTAACGATATCTATTATCTTTTTATATCGTATAAAATAAGTTTGATAATAACTATGTTAACGTTTATAGTAATGGTTGAATAAAATATTTAATGATATAACCAGAATTGAACGATACCACCTAAAGTAAATCTGCAGAAAAAATATTATTCACAAATTATTTACTGTATAATACACCGAAAATTTTGTTCAAGAAAAAGTAATTTTTTGAATGGTAACGATACTTAACAACCTATTAGTGTTATGGTAAGATCTTGATTTACCATAACATATATCATCAATATGATACACTTTATCTTCAGTTTATAATTGTTGGAAGATAACTTGAATAATTATGAAACGATAAATGGTATAATACCTTTAAAATACTTGTTTATTCGGGAGGGGAGATATACAATACTAAGTACTTGCGGAAAGTTCTACCTTCATCAAGAGATCAATATTTAGAGAAGATGGCCCGGCTGAAGATAAACGTTGTACCAAAGACCAGCAACCTTCTCAACGTCCCCCAGCAGCGACTGATAGTAAATTTTTCAAACGGAGGATCCACTCCATTGATTTCTTGGCCAAAACGCAGGAGTAGCTGCTCGCCAAGTACCCAAAACAGCTTGAGAATATGTAGACAAGGTTTCGGCCAACTCCCTCATGGCCACCCGGCAGGGCATCGAGGCATTTTTGTTAAAGGCTCAATGAACGTAGGATTTGAGAAAACAGCAATCCATCGAATTATCTCCTTTGGTTTTTCATTCCGAAATAAATCCATTTTTTAATGCATACGTTGTAACCCCGTTGTAACTTGAATAAATCTTCAAAAAACCTTATCATTCTTCCCACAAGTTTTCCGAACGCCTTTTCGTATCACTCGTTTCGACATGCTCCATTGATTTCAACCCAGTGGCTTTCCTGCTCAAACTCTACTCCTTTTTTAATGTTCATGGAAAAAAAAATGAACCCTTTCCGGCAAAACTTCTCTGCCGACCATTTTTGTGAATTTTACGCGAATCATGCTGTTGCCACCTTCTGTGCCAGACGGGCTGACGACGGTCATAATCGAATTTTCAGCTGAAACTTTCTCCTGAAATAAAAATAAAATCAAAAATAACCCAACGACCGCTGCAGTTTCATGGCTGTCAAGCAGCAGAAATTTCCAAAGTTTACTGAATGCAATTCGTATACTTCTGTCAAGACTTGGTTGTTACCAGTTTGACAGTCGGTCTGCGTAATTGTTCTCAAATGTTGTTCCTAACAATAGCACAGTTGCCCTCAATCCATTGAAAATCAATCCAGAGCTGGTGAAATTTTCAAAAGGATGCACTTTTCCTATCAAGCTGGAGCCCGCAGGCTTCAGCAAAAAGCTGTAGGCAGGTGTAACCAAGCAACAGCACACACTCTCTCACACACACAGAAACAACAGGTAATTGAATCTAGCGAGTAACTCAATTTGTTCTCTATAAAAGCTGTATTGTTTCATCGTTTTGTGGTAGATTTTCTCCTCCCACACGGAAGGGTGAACCCCGCAGTGCCACTGTTTTGCGAGATAGAGGAAAGTGGCTTCGTAGAAAGTTCATCTTCCTTGTCGTCTTCGTCGTCGTCGTCGTTGTCGTCGTTGTCATTGGCAGTTTCTTATAGAGGTGATATAGGTGCAACCCTTCTCCGGCCAGGCGAATCCGTCGATGTCAGAATGAAGCTCAACAGGTGGGTGCCACTTTCCGTTTTCTATTGCGTTAGGATTGGGAGCAGGGATGCCAGCTAGTTTGTGTTTGTTTGTGTTAAGGGTTTTGCAAAAAATGTGCTCGAAAAATTAGAGAGTTTGACTGAACAGAATGATTTTACTCATACACCATTCGATGGGGAAAACTTACAAACATTTTTAAATTTAAATTTCGTAAAATCGTAAAAGTAGTAATCTCAATATTATTCATTATTTATCAAATGACATTAAGAGGCCCAAAGGTGATATTATACACTTCAATCACTAATCTATTTACTATCAATCTTTGAATCAACCGTACGGACAGTTCTTGCTGTCAAAAATAGTCATGGACAAATTAAAATCAAATTGTCTAGATACTTCATTGAAATGGGTTGTTTTGTCCGAAAACGGTGCGATGCAAGGGAACTTACTTACTTACTTATGTCCCCTGTCCAACCCTAGGGTGGCATAGTGCCAACGTGAAAGACTTCCATCTTGGGCGGCTGCTCGCTGTAGCCTTGACCTGGGCCCAGGTCAGATTTCGATCGACTTCTTTTATTTCCTTGTTGAAGCTCCGACACCACGAGCCCCTGGGTCTGCCTCTGCTGCGATGTCTTGCTGGGTTTCAATCCAGCGCTTGTTTGCAGATTTCGTGTCCGCTCCTTCGTAGTGTGTGGCCGACCCACCCCCACTTTCGTTCTCGAATTCCCACTGATATCGGTTTCTGTTGACCTCGACGATGGAGCTCAGCATTTGGGATCCAATTGTGAGGTCACCAGACACTCGTGGTTCCGCTGTATGACGCTATCTGGCTGCCAAGATATTGGAAGTTATCAACGTTCTCCACTGTTTACTCCGCTACCGTAAAATTGGAAGTATTGTCCTTGTTAACATCCAACGATTTAGTCTTGTTGACGTTGATGGTGAGACTCGCCGCAGAGGAGCCTTCGGCGAGCAAAGCAACGTCATCAATTAATTCGAAGGCGTTAGGTGCTCTATAGTGATAGGTTGCCAAGCAGCCCACGGTTCGGCACACGGCCAATAGCACATCCCATGATCCCGTCGATTACGATGAGGAACAGTAGCGGTGATAATAAACATCCTTGCCTCACACCGTCGACTACCAGTATGGGGTCGGCTAAAATATTAACCTGCACTTAGTAATTCAGAAAAAGCACCAATTAATCAAAAAAGTGCCATTAAGTTATTAAGGCCTGTGCCAACAAATAATGCGTCATCAGCAATAGAAATTCAGAAATGAGCAATAAAAGAAGAGAAAAGATCTTCGGATAATCTAATTGTGAGCGGTAAATCTGTCAAATCAAGCAACAGCTTTTAGTATATGTGCAATTAAATATGGCTTAATTTCCGCCAAATGATGTAATTTGAGCACTAAACTACTCGCATATGTCTTGAAATTTTATTGGATTTTCCCATAAAAATAGTAAAATGAGCAATAAATAACGGAATAACCACAATAAAAAAAACTCAAATGTCCTGAGTAGTAGATACAGTTACCCATCTTTAAATTCAAAAATAATTTGGAATCGTGAAAACTTTTCCATGAAATAATCAAAAACACCATTTAAACACTAAATGGGTTCCAGAGAGCAGAAAATAAAGGCATGCATAAAATTGGGAATGAGCCATAAAAAGTTGTGATGTGCTTTAGGACAAATTCATCCGAACGGCACTTCGATCATCCGAAAGGGCTAATTGTTGTTTCCCAGAGATGGCATCGGGAAACGCCCAATATAAGAGTAAGTTGCGATGTTTTACATGTTTCAGGCTTCTGACTGTGTGTAATCGCGGTGTGGTGGATGAGTGGATCAAGTACAAGGACGTTTGAACGACGAATTATGTTCGAAAATAATAAGATTTTACTGGCGTTGTTACCAATCTGCTTTGAAAAATGCAAGCCATTGAAATGAGTAGTCTTTTTCTAAGTGGTGCTTTATATTATAAAATTGTTCATATTTTTTATTTCGGATTGTTGTTTTGATTTATGCACCTGGACATTTGATTTTTGTACTTTCCTTTGGCCAGGATACATTTTTCAACCGTATTTATTGGTAGTGACCACATGAAATGATCTTCCACACCCACAATATTTTTTTCCATACAAGCGACAGTCTTATGATTATTGGAAAACTCAACATATCATTTGATATACACACTTATTAATAATGAATTCTACACGAGACGTAATTCATGTTTGTAAAAAGTCGGGGGACGTAAACAAAGATTTCGTGTAAAATTATGTCTCTTGAGACTGACACATTCGCAATTCGAGGAAATATGAGTTTGATCGAATTTATTTTCGCATCTCTTTCAACTCATTCTTATGTGCTAAAGGACGCTTGCATGTGTCGGTCTCAGGAGACAGAAATTTTCATGACATTTTGATAGTGTGTGAATATCAATTGTATAAGCTCAATAACTCTTATTGGGAATGTATAGGAAAGGCTTGTAAGATGGAACACGATCAGGTTATTGCTCGTAACATGTATAATTTTTATTTTTGAGCGGATCCAAAGACATTTTTCAAAAGAAGAACTAATAGGCTCCAACTTTGCTTGAGGAACTGATTATTTATTGTAATCAAAAAACAAATTATGGCCTATTTTCGAAATCCACCGAAAATTAAAATTTCAAAAAATGGCTTGTTACATGGAACACGATTCGTTTTTTGCTCGTAACATGTATAGTTTTTATTTTTTCGAAAATTGTTCGAAAGAGGAACTAAGAGGCTCCAAGTTTGCCTTTGGAACTGATTATTTATAGTTATCAAAAAAAATATGGCCTTTTTCCGAAATCCATCGAAAATTGCAATTTTAAAAAATATACTGTTGATTCCATGGCATTTCCAAACAAAGAAAATATCATTCATATGTTTTAAAACGAAAAAAAATTAGTTCCATCTTACAAGCTCAACAGTGTTCCATTTTACAAACATGACGCCATAAACACAAAACATCAAAAATTGTTTAACTTTACGATTTGTTTGGAAATGCTTTTGGATCATAAAAATACACCAAAAATACTAGCCAACACAAATGTTAACCTTTTGATATCGATAGGAAATTTCCACTCACTAAGCACAAGAAATAATTGCTATTTTAATTATGTCAACACTTTCAAACATTGAAACCTGAAAGAGCCAAATCGAATGAGTGTATTCACTCCAAAAGCAAATGAAAATTGAAGAATAGTAAAAAAATAAGGTTAACACTTGTCAGCGCGATAGTGTTGTTATAGCGAATTAGCGAATGTCAAAAGTGGCGCTGTTCCATCTTACAAGCCTTTCCTCTACACGTTCATAAGTCCATTTGCAAAAATTTCATTGTCTATTGCACATTTTACCTCTTCCATTATTTGACCACTTCCATATGGAAATTTTTAATTGGCCCTGAAACACATCATAAATTTTAATAGCTCATTTCCAATTTTATGCATGAATCTGTTTTCTGCTCTCTGGAACCTATTCAGTTTTTAATAATGTTTTTGATTATTTCATGGGAAAGTTTTCACGATTCCAAATTATTTTTGAATTTAAAGATGGGTTCCTGTATCTACTACTTAGGACATTTGAGTTTTTTAATTGTGGTTATTCCGTTATTTATTACTCATATTGCTATTTTTATGGGAAAATCCTATACAATTCAAAGACATACGCGAGTAGTTTAGTGCTCAAATTACATCATTTGGCGGAAATTAAGCCATATTTAATTGCACATATACTAATAGCTGTTGCTTTGAC
The DNA here is from genome assembly GCA_034211315.2 of Aedes japonicus. Taxonomy (NCBI): domain Eukaryota; kingdom Metazoa; phylum Arthropoda; class Insecta; order Diptera; family Culicidae; genus Aedes; species Aedes japonicus. The sequence continues at coordinate 32,556 of JASCZW010002578.1, forward strand.
AGATTTACCGCTCACAATTAGATTATCCGATGATCTTTTCTCATCTTTTATTGCTCATTTCTAAATTTTTATTGCTGATCACACATTATTTGTTGGCACAGGCCTTAATAACTTAGTGGCACTCTTTTTTATTTTTCATTGCTCAAATCTTTTTTTTAATTCATGAATAATTATGCTGCCGTATGGGGTCGGGCAAGGCTCCGTTATGCAGGACTGTGCATGTGAAAGGCTTGTACTGCGCTTCGATGAGGTTGACGATTTCGATGAGGTTTGACGATTTTGCGTTACATAATTAATGGACGTTCCCTAAGGTGACCACACATATTCAAGTTACTGCACACAAGTGAACAGAAAATATGCGTTTTCAAATCACCGCGTCTTACGTGTTATTGATCTGAGCACCGCTTGTACTTTTATAGTAATTGTAGCTACATGATGATTGGAATTTAACTGACTATCTAGTAGAATGCCCAAATCTTTGCATTATAAAGGGTGTCCCACATCAAACTGCATCACGGAAATACGCTCTAGAAAATTACCTAGTTGACCGATAAAACTGTCAGGAAATAAAATATAACCCATAAGTAAAGGCGCCGCCACACGGCGCTTGAAATCTATGTTATAGTTCACTATAATATAGCCGTTATACACATCTATGTAATACAGGGTGCGGCAGAAAATAATGCGGAAATGTTAAAACTTGAGTATTGGGTTAATTCGTGTAGCTAGTGACTAATTTCTGTCGAAAGTGTATTTGTCTCTGTTTACTTTCAAGTGCTGCATCCAAAAATTCTATTTGTATTATTGCAAATTCTTTAAAATAATCGCGAAAGAAATGATCACCAGTTTGATGCTCGCCCTGAAGAAGTCGAAAGAGATTGCCCAGATGGTAGGGTGCCATTTGGCAACAGTTTAACTCATAAAAAAGTCCCTGCAGAATGGTCCTAAGCAGCGGAAGCCGGGAAGCGGACGTCCGCGCTTTGCACGCACGCCGATCGTGATCAAATCGGTCCGTGCAAAAATTGCTCGCAACCCGGTGCGTTCCATAAGAAAACTTGCAAAGGAAGCCAATATTTACATGCGGAGAATCATCAAAGAACACCTGCATGCATCTTCCAGAGCCAGAGTGAAACACCTTTTGATTACGGACCGGGTCCAGGACCTACGAGTGACTCGTTCCAAGAGATTGCTTGCCTTGTTGAAGAAGGAAAAAATGATAATTCTGTTCTCCGACGAAAAGCTTTTCAGCATCGATGCTGTGGCCAACAGCCGCACGGACCGGTTCATTTCACCGCAAAAAATGGAGAACGTTCCGAAAAAAGTGAAATTCAAATTTCAAACCAAACATCATGGGTGATGTCATGATGTTTGGCTTGGTGGCGTCCAACGGTTTGAAAATGCCGCCTGTTTTGATTGATGCTGGAGTTAAAATCAAGGTGTATATCGGTATTTTAGAGGACCAAGTGCTTCCCTGGGTGAAGGTCAACTTCTCCGAGGACCAAAACGTTGTCCTACAGCAGGATGGAGCGCCGTGTCACACGTCCAATCGAACCCAACAATGGTTGAACGATAACTTGAAGTTTTGGCCGAAGGATTTGTGGCCCCCTAGCAGACCAGATCTTAATCCGTTGGATTGTTAGATTTGGGCATATGTTGAAACACGAGCCTGCAAAACATCACAGCCTAGTGTGAAAACCCTGAAGTTAACCACAACACGAACCTGGCAGTCAATGTCGGAGGACTACGTCCGAAAGTCATGCTCTGGCTTCCGGAGTCGGCTCGAGGATGTTATTAATAAAAATGGAGGACACGTTGAATAAATTTGTTTAAAAGGACTTATATAAAGATAACTGCACTGAAAATAATGATATTATTGCTAGAATTAGTTGAAAATGAAATTTGAAAGAAATAGAACAAATTTGCTCATTATTTTCTGCCGCACCCTGTAGTTCTATGAAATTCGAAAACGGGTTTGTAAAAATATGAGCTATGAAGTGATAGTAGCTGTGTAGTAGAAATCTTCGACACAGTACTATAACATGTTTTATTTTTCCGGTGTACACATGATTGAATTTTTTTGTGATCACATATATCCATATGTGTGTTTTAAAAACTAAATTCCGGAAGTAGTCATGGGCACATTTGGTAATTATGGACAGATAAAGAAAAAAATGCTGTAGTTCTTGCATATATCAATAATCAGGAAAGTGCTTTTGAGAGCTTCAGCGAACTTCAAGGAAGTTCTTTAGAGAAATTCAGGGGTTCTCTTCAGAGGTTCAGGAAAATTCTTCAGAGAAGTTCGGAAAAGTTCTTCTGCGAACTCTAGGAAATAATTTCAGAGAAGTTCTTCAGACGAACTTAAGGAAAGTTCTTCAGACGAACTGTAGGGAGGTTCTTCAGATAAACGTCAGAGAAGTTCATCAGAGAACTTTTGGGAAGTGGCTTAGAAAACTTTTGGGAAGTTCTTCAAAGAACTTCGGGGAAGTTCTTCAGAGATCTTTTTATTGGAAAGTCTTTTTTAGAATTTCAAAGAAGTTCAGGAAAGTTCTTCAGAGATGTTTAGGAAAATTAATCAGAAAGTTCAGGGAAATTCATCAGAGCAGTTTTTAAGGGCAGTTCAAGGAAGTTCTTCAGAGAACTTCAGATTACTTTGGGAACGTACGGAAAGACGCATATACAGCATGTATAAAAGCCCGTGCAAGGAGCGAATTTTACAACTACAACAAGCAGTTCAGCATTGTTCTAATGGCTTTGGAATGCTGAATACAAGTCTACGTATGACAACATAGGAGCAAAAAGAAAGATCAGTGATGGCGGGGTATATGCATATTATTCATTTGCGAAGAATGGTAGAAAACGCTTTCGGAATTGATTCGGTTCGATTCCGTGTTTTAGGACGGACATCTGAGCATCCTCCAGAAGGAGTGACTTTAATAGTCCGCGCAGTGTATGTCCTGCATATTTTATCAGCTTTCCCGAGAGAGTTGTAAATTTTACGCTCCTGTTGGAACTATTAACTTACATACAATCGTCCATGGAAACTGGAGAAGAGTGGCTGGGGATATTTTGTTCCCAGTTAAACCGATTGCACAAAGAGGCCCACCAGAACCATTCGAAAGGAATTTACAGAATATTTTTCCAATGAATGGGCGAGTTCCATTGCATGTATTGTTGCACTAATTGAATTGTTTCACAATGATAAGTTTAATCTTTCATAAACTTACTAAAAAAAACTAGCTAACTAGCTAACTTTCTTTGAAACAACTAAAGTGAATTCAAAGAAAAACCTGTGTTCATAAATCAAAGAAAGAGGACGAGTTTCAAGTCGTTCTGTGTGTTTACGACGAAGTCAGATCAAGAGGCTTTCAGAGGACGCCTATCGTACTACAGGTTGGACTCCGTTAACGGAAGGCTTGATTATCGAAAGATTCGATTATTTGGAATTTTGGAGTTGATTACCAAAAGTGAAAAGAATATATCCCTTTTGAAATGAAGCACATATGGCAAAACAATAATAATAAGGAGTCCCTATAACTCAGTCTGCCTTGCACCCTCAAACTCAATATTTATGTTTTGATCTTTCAATGTTTTAATTCATTAATAATTTTTTTCATTATTACAATAACTTTGCCTGGTCCATTTTAACTTAAAAAAAAAACCGCGAAAACTCAAACTAGCAAAAAATTCAACCGAACTGTCAAACTGCTTCGACCAAACAACTATGAACTATTCTGTCCGGATGGAATAGTTCATAGCCTACTACTATAACATAGAAACTAGCGCTGGACAACGGGCACGGCTCTATATCATAACGTAAAACTATCGCTTTGAAGTCATAACTATGAGCTATCACGACATAGTTTAGTTGTTCCTACGAACTATTACATAGTTTTCTAGCATATAGCTCACTATATACTAGAGATAGCTGCCATGTGGCAACACCTCCTTGGGATGCTTCCGTAGTGCCTGCTTCAAAATAGCCCAGTATTTTCCGATGGGCCTTAGTTCTGTTGCATTGGATGGGGGGAGGGGGGTCGTGTCCTTGGGTACGGAAGAGACCTCGTTGGCTTCGTACCATTCCAGGACAACATTTGAATAGTGGCACAAAGTTAGATCCGATCAAAATATCGTAGGGCCCACGTGTTGCTTCAACAGAGGAAGCAGACGCTTCTTTAGACACTCCCTGAGGTTGATCTCCCCGTTTACAGTTCCGGTAGTCACGAACGGCGTACTCCGTTTGCCACATGAGCAGATCGCCTCCCGCTTCCTTACTTCCTCCAGAACATCAAACTTGTGCTGAACGGTGAAGAACAATAGCCCGAAAGCTGCCGGAAGTCCGCCTTGGCGTAAGTCTCATCATCCAAGATGAGACTATGAGACTTCGCCAGCAACTTCGTCTCATTCAATGGATTTATTACTAAATGCAGTCTTTGCACGGTGTTTTTTTTTTTTTGCTAATTTTATGAATCAAGGCATTGTTAGCTGTATTCGATTTACTTAATACAACATTTCACAAAACAAACTAAAGTAGAACTGCCTCAAAACATTTAAGTGATGTTCATATATGATTTATCAGCCATTCAATAATGAAAACATTATAATTCACTATACAATGATTTTGTTCTTTCGGTTTATGTTTAGATGAGCCACTTGAATATGTACAATCGCAAATTCATGCATTTCCACTTGAAATTTTACCAATAACAACCTTTTTATTACGCTATTAATACAACAGGCCATATTTGGGAACATACAAAAAATATGTCCCCAACATTGGGTCTACGATTTTCTTGTAAAATTATTGTTATTTTAGTTATCTGAACAGTTAGTTTGTAACGTGTAACTTTTTTCTGCATCTTAAAAGCAACATCGTTTTGTTGATTATCACTAATTTAATGACACATTTGGTACATAGGCCGAATGAAGTAGCTAGGCTAACATTACTTCCCTTTACCCTACATAATTAAAAATGTAATCCAACGCTTCATATAAGCCAGAGTCAAGATTCACATGCCCTATCCATATAATATCTGTAATCTGCATGAGGTCCGTACGCCTGGCCAAATAAATATAAACTAAATAAATTATATTTATTTATATTTATGCCTGGTCATAAATATAAACTTGTCTGTACATCTGGCATCCCTGCACTGGGGTTGAAAGGTTCCGGCTCCAACTGTGCTGGAAAGAAGCTCGGTCGGATGATTGATATCATTAGAAGCCGATGCGATGCCGTGCAATTGGTGGTGGTGGTGGCGGCAGTAGGTTATTGCTAACCAGTGAGAAGCCAGCAGAAGCGAAAGCCGAACATCATCAGTTTCATGGCTATTTTTAAAAGACGTTCCGTCGATGGTGGGACTTTTGGATGGTGTTGATGGTGGATCGTGTTTCGTGTTTGTCCAGGTATATTTTGACGCGGAAGGCAACCATTGCAAAGAGCTTCTATTCGTTGTACTTTGTTGGGTAAATTTGCATTGTAGTCGTGATGGGGTTCGCTGGCACTTGCGATGGCTTGCGGAGGTATTCGATAAAAGTTTGTTGCAATCGAAGTGTTGTTTAGTGGAATGGGAGTCCATAATAATGTAATAAGGATGAAGCCGATCTTGATGGGATATCAAAGAAAACGGGGTTGGTCACACTGCTTCGTGGCACGTTTTGTTTGGCTGCATTGCTTCTTTGTTGGGAAAGTGCTATTTTTGTTTTTATTCCCTGTTGGATATATACATCACTGCAACCGTTTCTTAGATCTATTGTGATATGTTATCCGTTTTAATATTGCTTTATCAGTATGCCGTACCACTAACAAGTGAAGCAACCGACATGGACTGACTCAAGGCATTTTCCTAGCCAGGTATTAAATTTCGAATAAAATGCACTACTTGGCTGGGTGCTGCATTTCAAATTTCAAAGGGTTCTGCTAGCCCCTTGTGCAGAAAAGTACGCCTTTTATTGAAGATTGCTGTACAATAACAAAGCAGGTATTGAGAGTCTACCTATTCCATGCCTCTTGACGTTTTCCTATTAGTTTCAGGTGATATTTGCATGGTTATAAAACCAGTGTAAGTATTGAAATCATTCTTTGATAATTCAAGAATTTTGGAAGTCATTGGAATGTAAACATTTATGAATCGTTGGCCTACCTAGCAAAGTGACTGTTGTTCCAGTTGGTCTCAACTTTTATGTATTTATTTTTAATATGTTTTCGGAAAATGTTAAAAGTTCCTTACAACTCAAATTAAGAAACGTGAGCGCATGTTAGCAGCTTTGAATCGGCATGTTCAGTTTTTTTGAAAACCTTGAATTAGAAAACAAATACAAAAGAGCCAAATTTGTAACGAGCACAAGATTATTACTTGCTCAGTAACCTATTCGTGTACATTGAACAAATCACTCTCACTGCATGAATGCTTATTAGAGTTCGTGAGTAGCACCTCGCATGATGGTTGTTAAATCAGTTCCCACTATTGCCATTTCGCACATGTCTCTGCTGGCTAAAAGAGAACAGCTATCCTGAAATTCCACGCTTACCTGTGTGAAATGACCCTCTCGAGATTACATTTCATAATTGTTGAATGTAGCCGTGTCGGTAGTAACTCATACCATGATCAACCCTTGACCGTTTCGCGAGCGTGGAAATTGTTAAAAACCTTCGTTATTTCTTTCGGAAAATAATGCAGATTTAGCCAAGAGTAGCCAATTTTGGAACTTGCGAGTAATCTGAGTAGTTTTCGAATTTTGAACGGAGTTTTACTGGCGAGTGAAAGAAGCAGGGGTGATTTTTTATAATTCTTTATTTATTACAAATATTAGTTTAGTTTACTTTCATGTATTGTCCTATGTGCTCCGGCCAAGTAAAGACTGTATCGATATTAAGTTATAAACATTTTTTTCTTTCAAGACATATAGAAAAAGATGTCTTATTCTAATAAATGGATGATTCTTTATTGAACGGGATTGACCTTGAACACTGTGAAGACCGAATGAAATGAGTATTATTCTTTCACGAATTTGCGAATTTTTGTTCAAACACAACGAAAAAAGGTTCATTTGAACTATTCATTATATCGACCAAACTGACCAATGTTAGCCCACTGATCAAGGTTATCCTATTTACGGTTCTGTAGTTTCGTATTATTGAGAATATATGTTAATCATATCTTACAGTTTGATGCAGTATTTTAAAACATTGTTTTCAATTGGAGCACATGCTACGATATTATCCATGCGAGACGAGACGAATCGTATCCGATTTTCAAACCAGTCATTCGATGAGCGTATGAGAAAACAAGACAACATCCTAATCAGAGCGAGAGGTTTTATATTACTCATAGATTTTATCCGTTTCTATGAGCATGAGCAAAATAATGAGCATGATTGACCGCACTGCTACGCCATTGCTGCCAGATCAGCTGTTACTACACAGAGAATCAATATATGATGCTTGCGACTAACATACATCCTCAATGGGTAAAAACTAGTGATTCCAACCTAAGACAATACTTACAACCTAAGACGGTAGACGGATAATACTGGCGCCAACCTCATCACTCATCAGGTCAAAGAAGGATAGGTTAGGAATGTGTTGACGTGGTACTCGTCTTATTGGAAGCCGAGACCGCCTCTTCACTTCCACGAGAAATCACTGGGATGTTGGATAATAGGATTGGGTGGCAGCAGGGTTCGTTGTGTTAAATGGTAAGCTGTATTCACACGGTGTTCAGTAAAATATATAAATAATATTAGTACCGATTTCTGATTTATTCCAATAGTGCAAATGCTATTGGGTTCTTTAACAAAGTGTGATGGTGAATATTCACTGAAAAACAAGGTCAGTTTTATTAATGCTTGAAATTCGATTTCAATCGATTCAAACCAAGAGATGCTGTTGGAGCCTCTCATAAAATGGGATAGCGATTTATTTGCTCCATTGTGTGGTGGCACGGTGAGCATGGCAAACCAACATTATGGATCACAATTAATTGTGATCTTCACCATCGGCCCACCACCCCAGCGAACCACCACATCTCACCCGAAAGCATTTTTGTTGTTGTTTTTCTGTGCTCATCCGATAGCTCGCATCATCGAATTCTAGATGCAATAGAGCGCGAAGCAATAGAGCGCGTAGTAAAGCATCCACACAACTTTTCACAGCCGATGCTCGAAGCAAATAATTTTTGCATTAAATTTCAATGTTTGCAACTGTATCCTACAACTATTTCACTACTAGAAGCTTCACTAGTAGAAGCTACAAAAGAACAATCTACGGTAATCTATTTAAAATTACAAATGAGGGGCTCGGGAAAAACTCGAGTGCGTAGATCCATTGCGTGCCCTCTGGCAACTTTATGCATCTATTGATGTTCAAGCTTATCGGCATAGCAACAACCGGGGACACTTGGTTCTATACTCAATGGTTATCATTATCTCCAATTCTGTCAACCTTTCATAATGTTTTGAGATATAAAGGGTGTCCACAGTTAAATTGCATCCGTTTAAACTTGTCTCCAAAAACAAGTCTCCGAACCGATTGTCATGAAATATTCAGATAATAAAATACAATGCATAATGTTGGTGAAGGTATTTTTATTTCACTGTATTTCTTAACCAAATCCAAAAAAGTGTTGGAACGTTGCGTGGTGAATTTGTCAACGTCTTTCCGATGTTCTCGTGCACTTGCTGTTCCTTCGACTCTATTTTCAAAACTACGACATATTTCACAATGAGACGTAAACAATACACGCTGAGGTCATTCCACCCAAAATTCGTTGAAATCAACCCAAAAAGCGAAATGTTACAGCTTATTGAAAGTGTTGCAATTTAACTGTGGACACCCTTTGGTACACGGATTATTTAATTTTGAGATAACTCAATACAGATGTCTTCCTAATTTGGCAGATCAACAGGCAATCGGTGAAAACCCACCTGGCCTCCATAGCAAGATGTTTAGAGGCGGACAGCAGGATTTTATGAGCTACCTCCCCCTGAAAGATTGTATCCGTTTCTAAGGGAGAAAAATGCGCCGAAACCGTCGTCAAATCTAAGAGCAATGGTTCGCCGCTTGTTTATAAATAGAATTTTTGTTTGTATTCAAACGGATCACTGGATAGAATACATACATAAGCACTTGGTTACTGTTTTGTATGACAATGGCATAAAAAAAGAATAAGTTGAACCGGTTCATTGGCAGGAAATTCATCAATAAAAACATACCACAACATGTCAAGAACACTCGTATGAACCAAAAAGAAAGCTACTTCCAAAGTCGATGTTGCTCTGCTGAGGAATTCAGTGCACAATGTGTAATTTCCGCAATGGTTTTCGTAAATTATTTGCTGTTATAAGTAGTTCTTTAACTGATTGTTATCTGGTAGTACCATAAATGAACATTCGAAAGTTTTTCAAGAGCATGTATAATAATTTACAGCATGTCACAGAAAGAAACAAACGAACAAAACTAAATGAACATAGCTACAATAACCACGAAGAGAAAATTGTTCAAAATTGTGGTTTTTCTGGACTTTGAACAATCATTTTCATACTACTCAAATACACAACACAGGATACGAAGATACGATACCATGATTGCTACATACACCGCGAGGACGCGGCCAGGGGCTTAGCATCGAATAACTATACGACATGGATCAACGGATTGGACTTGACGCGCAGGGCTGGTAGTCGGGCTATAATGCTTCCTCAGTATGGCACCTTCCAGAAATGGGAAGTGGGCTAATGATTCGACTGCCACCGTCCCGGTAAAGGCTTGGCAGGCCTCCGGACACGTTCGAAGCTTGTCACCTTAAGTGGTGGCTAGTAGACTCAGATGTTACATTCCTTACTAACGTGAATGACAGTTCCAACTCTAGCATGGCCTCCCTGATTCAAAGATAACCATGGGATTACGATAGACGACTATCTAAAACGTTTTGCGATAGCTGTTCAAAGGGGGGACCCAACAAAATGGTGAAAAAGAAAAAAAACAATGGAGACGGAGGTGCACTAGTGTTCACAAGAACCGGAAAGCTACAGATGTCATCATAGCCCAGTTCGGAGGCCACTGCAAATACTTGCAGTAGCAAGTATAGGGTTTCCTGACCCAGATGTTCACCCCGCAACGCAGCAGTAGCACAACTCGAGGGGATAGTGTTGGGAAGAGAAACGCGATGAAGGTACTTAGAAGCCAGATCGTCGTGCTCTATGACAATGTAAAGGACAGGTACAACGACCACAAAGAAATCATGGAGATGCTGACGCGTTTCAAATCGGCCGGGGTTGCAGCCGAACGCGAGCAGGAGTTACTGGGGATAAGATCAGAAGTTCTTGAGTAGAGCCAAAAGGCATTGGAGAAGGCAACGACTGAAGCATTGGTGGCGCCAAAGAAACCCCAGAACCCACGCTCGGAGAAAAGGAAAAGGAATACAAAGAGCTGAAAAAGCTCAAAAACGCCGAGGAGGAAGGTTAAGGCAGTGAATGACGTACTGTTGGCAACCAGAAAGATAAAATGAAGAAAAATCAGCAGCAAGTGAAAACGTCGGGAGAGAAGAAGAAGCAGATGACTAGGCCTCGTCAGGAGCGAAGTAAAGACGATGCTCTAATTGTTGAGGTAAAAAGTGGAACGACGTACGCTGAACTCCTTAGAAATGTGAGAGCAGATCCGGAGTTGAAGGAACGAGGAGAAAAGGTGGTGAAAACCAGGCGCACCCAGACAGGTGAGATGCTCTTCGAGCCGAAGAAGGATCCTGCCATCAAGAGCACAGCCTTCAAGACGTTCTTTGAAAATTCTCTAGGTGAGCAGGCAACAGCTCTCTAACAGGATCTTGACGAGATCACTACAGAGGACGAGCTGATAAGGGCGTTGAAAGGTCACTGCGATCTTGGAGATGCACCAATGACGATCCGGTTAAGAAAGGCGTACTGTGGCACACAAACTCCAACAAGCTGTTGGAGTCGGATCGAGTAAAAGTTGGGTGGTCGGTGTGCTCACTGAGAGTCGTCCCTCGAGTTCCAAAAGAACTGGAGAGATACTTTAAGTGTATGGGTTTTGGTCACCAAACGAGGAACTGCAAAGGTCCTGACAGATCTGATATCTGCAGTGAATGCGGGAAGAAGGGTCATTTTGCAAAAGACCACACAAAGCAACCGAAATGCATGCTTTGCCAAAAGTAGGACGGAAAGAAGTGCCCTGTATATAAAAAGGCCGACGGTAATAGAGGTAACCCAAACAAACCACAATCATTGTGACATAGCACAGCAACTGTTGTGGCAGTCAAAAACAGAAACAAAATGTGATGTCACAATCCTTGCGGAACCATATCGTGTTTCTCCTGATAACGGAAACCAGGTTTCAGATAGAGCGGCGATGGCTGCGGTACAGGTGATGGACAGATTCCCAATCCAGGAAATAATGTCCAGTTCATACGAAGGGTTCGTGATCGAGGGTGGTGTGCCGAACGGCTAGGGTCGAATTAAACCGAGAGATAAGACTGAGCAAGACGAACTATGAGCTGTGTCGAGCGTCTGGGGCGACGCGTATCGTACTGTTATGGCGAAGATCAAAGGCCCAACAATGGCTGCAGAGCTATGTCCAGCAAAACTGAAGGTTATCGTGTATGGACACTTCCCGACGCACGATCCAACGACCTGGCCACAAACACCGTACGGCGAGCAAGAGAGAATCACTATTAAGAGCATTCCAGATTCAAACGAGGAGCTCGTGGCAATGCCGAAAGGGCTCAAGGTGAACAAGGCACCTTTCAGGCATTTCCGGACATGTTCAGGGATGTGCTGTGTCTAGAGGAAGCCCATTTCCCGGGCAGGTGGAAAAAAAACAGAAACTTGTGTTGCAGGAAAGCCTCCGGGGCACCCAGCATCGTTGGATACGGTAGGGAAACTCCTGGAGAGGATCATCCTCAACAGGCGACGAAATTTATCGAGAGCGAGCATGGATTATCGAGGATGCAATTCGGTTTTCGAAAAGGGAAGTCTACGGTGAATGCTATTCGGATAGTGGTTGAGACAGCCGTTAATGCGTCCAAACAGAAGCGGAGAGGCGATCGATATTGCGCTGTTGTAACGATCGACGCTAAGAACGTCTTCAATAGTTCCAGAGACCATTGCCAAGTCGCTGCACAGAATTAGGGTCCCTGATTAGAATGTGCCGTGACAAAAGTGTTTGGAAGCTAAATGACTCTGCCATGTAAAGCGAGAGCAAAATGGTTGTGGCAAGGAGTGGGAGCTTAATGGCTTAACTATAGCCAAAGCCATCTATTGTTCCATCACCTGCCATTATATGTCGCTCCGAACTGGAAGTATGCTCTTCCACCCAACATTCACACTCATATGAGAGACGGGACATAAATTCTAGAACGGAGAGCGCGAAATTATTTCCAACATTTAAATTAATTAACCTAGCAAGATTTGGTAGCATAAACATTTATTTATGCACCAGAACTAGACTAGTTGATGTCCAGCTTTTGTTTACATGAACAATCATAGGACTTTATACAAAATCTTGCATTCCATATATGGGCACTACACATCTATAACATGTTTCTTTCAAACTGTGCGGAGGATAGGCACCTCACACCCTGAGTTCTTCAGAAGTCTTGTTGCAGATTTTCCTTTCCGTATAAAACGCGCGCCTCAAACGACGTGGAGTCTAACGACGAACTTATCAAGGTTGAAGAATTCTTTACCACCTGATTAGAGCTTCAGTCATGTGACATATGAAGATTGAAATGGCAGTATTTTGTTTGGTTGTGGGACTCCTGATTTGAATCCGGAAAAATAAGCTTGTCGAAGTGAACATTTCGATTACAGATCGCTGGCTACACAACTCGAAAGAGTAGTGTAAATTTCTGTTTTATATCTAACCCATGACTGGATGCTCCGTTAAGTTTACATTATAAATCGTGTAAAGTTCTGAGATACTTCAAACATTGTATGCAGAACCCATATTTCATTAAGATATTTTTTGCAAGTTGCGGTTTCATATGGAATCACATACAGTTTTACGCGCATCCATATTTACATCACAATGGAAACACGAGTTTTTTTTTGTCTTTGTACAAACAGCTAAGAGCAAGTTTCAGAATGGAATAAAAGCAACAGCAGCGGCTCAACTTCAAAGCCTTTCCAAAATTGATAAACCCCATGCATGCTTTCAACTCTATCCAACAATTTCGCAGATTCAGAGCCCAGACGTATAGAAAAAATCGCAGATTTCCAAGAGAGAAAAAAACTGATCCAGCCATTTCGTTGAATCAAAGACTGAACACGCCGACCGCAACTCTTGAGTTTGGGTAATTAAACAAGCACATTCCTTTTATTTTTGTGGTTAACATAACCAAAAAAGATGAAAAGAGGTCATCAGCTCATATAAGCTCGCAAAAGTGGTATAAGTTCTGTTACACATTTGATGCAAAAGCGGGCATATCAACGGAAGGCAACTGGATTCTTCCGGGAACGTTTGCAAGAGCAACAAGTCTTCCCGTCCCATAGCATTAGGTAGCTCCTGTCGAAAGGTTAATCGAAACCGGTTGGTGTCCATTTGGGAACATCCAATAATTTTGTCACGAAAAAAAGTCACAACTCTCCTTCTCGCCACCTTACTGCGTAACACAATTAATTGACCTCCCCTTTAGGTTAAACTTTATCGGATTGGAAAGGAAATCAGCATCAAACGGCTTCCAAATGGATTTGATTGGTGGGTTTTCTCGAATAACTTATAAAATAATTGAACAGTTGTGAATGTTAGAACTGGAAATCGTGGAAATGCTAATTTAATCAAAGGATGGCATGCCAACTTCCCGCTTAAACGGACATTGAATTTCAAGCTTCGAGAGAGAAAAGTTTCTGCCTCCACTAAAAAGTTTATTTGACAGAGCCAAACATCAAGTCATTCGTGACTCAATTTTTTGCCCAAATCGTCAGTCTCAGAGCTCCTAAATATGTCTGATTTCTCCATCCCCCTAAAATCGTGTAGGAAATATTTTCTCCTAGCAACAACAAATCGTGAATTCCCATCGGCACGAAACATCCTCATTTCCATTCCATTTCACTAAACATGTTTACCTTCTGTCGGTATATCGGCGCTCCTCGCAACTGACGATGGCCGCTGCTTTGTCACTGGTGAATTCACGTCGTTGAAAGCCCTCTTCCTTTATCGCTCAACAGATCACTCCATGGCAATATAATCAATCATCATAAACCTCATTACCATCATCAGTATTTGCAAAGAGTTCTTGCTTGCCGGGGGACGAATGGGTGTCTGTGTCTCCGTCTATGCCCTGAGCACTTGTCGCTCTCCCGGGTGGGTTGTTCGAATGAAGGCAGACACAAAGCAGAAAAGCAGTTTTCTATGAAGCCACTAGAGCGGAGAGTGTGCTTTCCATTTACTTCAATTTATATTTTCAATTTCCACAACCAACCAGCAGCAAATGGTCGTACTCGTTCTCGTATCGCATAAGGGTTGTTGTCATCCTGGTGACAGCATAATTAATATAAACACTGAACAGAAAGCGAAACGAGACCACCGAGACAAACGGCGGAGTTGGATTCTTCGGTTAGCTGCATTGGGAAAATTCGGTCGTGAAGTCATTCAGACTCTGTCTGCTTCCGCTTGTTTCGAAGATAAGTAATCAATATAGAATCACCCCTCCAGCAAGACTGACGCCTTTTGCGGATGACGGGGGTAAAACTTTCTCTTACTCAACTTCGGGTTTGACTGCGTTTACCACCCCGGAATCTGCCGCGATGATTATCTCGTGGAAAGTACTGTCATGAACTTTTTTCTGATTTCCTTCTTTCACTTCTATCCCCGCAACTAGCAAAGGCTAAAAACATTTTCCTTTCTTCGATTAGGTAGATTAAAAAATGCCACATTAATTGGAACATTACGGAATTTTTCAAACTTGAGTAAGTTTTGTCATTCAATGAAATGGGATCATAGTGGGCATAGTATACCTTTACCACCATAGTAACAAGAAGCAACTCGTGCCTACACTCTTTCTTTTACAAAACCCTAGTAGGCGCAGAAGAGTTCCAGTTTCTGCTTTAGCGACAATCCATTACATGCTGGACGCTTTGGTTTGGTTCCTATGAGAAAATTCTAGGAGCTTTCCACCACAAACGAACGAAGGCGGACGAGTAAAAGCTTTCCAAATCAAATTCACCACTTGGCTCAGCATTATCGCGACATAATTCTAATTTTAGTTCAATAAGGACACATTCGGGTGTATAGAAATTGGTGATGGGCGATTAGGCTGGATGAGTTAATTGTTATGACTGAGTGATAAATAATGAATTTATTTATTTTCTGTTCTAATTTCTAGTTCTCCAACTAGATGCAATCAACGAAAGAAGCCTCCTTCGGACCTAGCAAAATAGAATACAGCATGTCGCATGCAAAAACATGTCGGCAACTTTAATGGACAGTTTCAACGCTGCTTTTTTGGAAAACACCTATCCAACAGTAAGGATACATAACCTAGTAATACCAATTCCGAAGAAAGCATACGTTAGATCAGAAGCCAAACTCCCTTAACTCATACCATGGCCAAAATACTGCAACGGGTGTGTATTAAGGAGTGTATCGAAAAGTAGTTATAAACTTCCAAATAATAAAATAGGCATGAAAACATGGTTAAAATTAACATACTATTTCAGTTTATTATAGCTTAACATGTTTACAAAAGATCCAAACGGAAAAACTAGTCATCATGTTCATTTCTGTAGAATGCCCGTACCTTTGATTTGACACCTGCCATCAAATTCTGCACAGTGACCTTTGTGCACTTCCTGGATGCCGCTGCCCAATTTTTCTTAAAATCGGTCATGTTTTGGGACACTGTACCATCCTTTTTAAATATACGCTTGACTATTGCCCAACAGCGTTCGATCGGTCGCAACTGGGGACAGTTTGGTGGGTTGATGTCTTTTTCTACGAACTTGATGTTATTCTCCGTCAGCCACTGTAGAGTGGATTTGGCGTAATGTGCCGATGCCAAATCTGGCCAGAAAGAGAGGAGGGACTGGTGCTTTCTATACAATGGTAGCAACCTGTTCTTCAAACATTCCTTTTGATAAATCTCAGCATTTATAGTTCCTTTTGTATAGAAAATTGAAGAACGCAAGCCACATGTGCAAATACCTCGCCAAATGAGCACCTTCTGACCGAATTTCTCCATCGCAACAGTCGTATCTGCGGTTGGCACACGTTCCCCAACAGATTTAGTATAAAACTGCGGCCCCGGTAGCGTTCTTGAATCTTCTTTAACGTATGTTTCGTCATCCATCAAAATGCACTGGTCGACATTGTCCAAAATGCAGCTGTACAGCTTTCGAGCCCTGGTTTTGGCACGAGACTTTTGTTCCGGAGTTTGTTTGGGCACTATCTGCTTTTTGTACGTCTTCAAGTCATTCCTGCGCTTGATTCGTTGAATCATTCCGATGCTGGTCCTGAACTTCTTGGCTAGATCGCGAGTAGAGGCAAATTTGTTTCGTTGAATATAATCCACAACTTTTTGGTCCAAATCGGGGTTGCTGGAGCCGGGTTTCCGGCCACTTCTTGGTAAATCCTTGAGGGAGCACTCCTTACCAAACTTTTCGATGATGCGTTTTACACTTGCCGGGTGAACATTTACTCTTTTCGCAATCTGGTTGTAAGTAACACCCTTTTCGGTGCACCAAGTGTGCAGAATTTTCTTTTTAGTCTCAAATTCAATTCGCGACATTTTGAATACAACTTTATCAACGGAAATGAATGAACCGAATAATCATTTTTGACATGTAAACAAAGCAAATGGCGCTTACACGCTAAAAATATATACAGTAGTTTATGCGTAATAACGCATCGAATGTTTATAACTACTTTTCGATACACTCCTTATGGCTACGAAACGGAAACAGCAGATTATCTTACAACATGGGAAATTGACCGCACCGCATCACCTGTCACGACATTATCTGTGTGTGTGTCCAAATTTCAAAAACTCCACGGCATTTCGGAAAGCATCCGGAAGGTACTTGGCGACGACATGTTTATTACCGCCAGCTTCTTTCGCTTTTTTATAAGATAACCTGGGTGTAAAATCGATGAGAAAAATATATTGAAGATAATTAATCGACTATTCCTCGACGAACTGAGCCCCTCTACATACGGTACTCATCTTCCCTCACGAACAGGGATGCCAGATATTTTTTTCAAATGTCTGTGACAAAAATTTGAAATGTCTGGGAATGCCTATAAAAGACTGTAAATAGTTTTTTAGAAATTTAGTCTTTTTTCAACGAAAAGACGTAATAAGAGAGCAAGTTATGTCATTATCGCTATTTGTGTGATTATTTAAACATGTCTGCATCTATTTCATGGATTGAATGCATTGTTTTATATTTTTAAAGTGACACTGAAGCTTGAAGCATTCGCATAGATGACACAATTCTCTATAGTTTTTTTTTTCCCCTGTAACGCTCTTTCCAGTTTTTTTTTTAATTCAACAATAACCATTGACGGTGTGTACCATATTTTAATATGGTGTCATCATCACTCATGATCATCAATATCATTATGGTCATATGAATGATTTTTGTATAGACTGCTTCTTCGGTTAGTCAGTGATTATCTCTTAAATTTCAGGGAAACTCTCTCCTGATCTTCTGCAAGGCTCTTTGCTTTATTCTGGGAAGTTTCCTCATGAACTTCTTGGCAGTCACTCCTTATTTTCTTTGAAATTCGCATTTAAGAACCCAACCTTACCTTCCACAAACGTTTGGTTATTTTTTCCTGAACATAGTTACTTTCTAAACTTCTGATAAGTCCTATCCTGAACTACGAGGAAAGTTTCTGCAAAACTTTGAAAAAGTACTCTCCAGAATTTCTTGGAAAATCTTCTTTAGTTGTTGGAAGTTTCTTCCTGAACTTCTGAGAAGTTCTGTTCTGAACTGCCGGAATAATCTCTTCTGAACTTCAGGGTAGTATTCTCCTGAACTTCGGGAAAAATTGTTCCTGAATTTCTGAGAAATTCCTGGTTGAACTACTAGAAAGATCCCTTTATACTTCTGGAAAGTTTCTTCCTGATTTTATCAAAAGAATCTACCATAACTTCTGGGATTTCGTGAACTTCGAGAAGTTCTCATTCTGAAATGTTGGAATATTCGATTCGGAACTTTAGGGAAGCTCTCTCTAGCACTTCTGGGTAGTTCCAACTAAACTTTTGGTCTCTTCGCAACTTCTGAGAAGTCTTCTTGTGAACTTCTGAGAAGTTCTTTACTACTTTTTTTGAAAAATTCCTACTTGACCTTACAGGTAGTGCCCTCTCTAGTAGGTTTCTTCCTGAAATTCGGGGAAGTTTTTTCCTGAGCTTATTCTTTCTTAACTTCTGATTGGTCCCATCCGTGAGAAAAATGTTATTCCAAAATTCCCTTAAATTTGTTCTTGAAGTTTCTTCCTGGGCTTCTAAGAAGTCCTCTTCTGAAATTTTGGGAAGTTTTCTCCCTAACTTTTGGGAAGTTTGTTCCGGAACTATTGGAAAATTCATGCTCAAATTAGAAGGAAGTACCCCCAATGCTCCTGGAAAGTTTCATTTTTTTCTCTCGAAAGAATTTTGAAAAATCTTATTCTGAAATGCAGAATGTTCTCCTCTGAGTTTTGGAAAAGCTGCCAAGCACTTCTAGGAAGTTCCAACTAACCTTTCGAGAAGTTTCTTCCGGAACTTATGGGAAGTCATTTCCTGAACTTGAGAGAATTTCTTTCCTCAACTTCTATAAAGCATCGTCCTGCGGGATTTTTCCTGATTTTTTGAGAAATTATAGGTAGTGCCCTTCCTGGTTAACTCCCGTCTGAAATTTGGGAAAGTTTGTTTTTCTGAACTTCTGGGAAGTTCAATCTTAAATTTCTGGGAAGAGCTTCAAAAACTCTGATAAATTCTAAACTTCAGAGAAGCCCACTCCCCTACACTTCTTCCTGGAGCTCTGATAAGTCCTCTCTTGATTCTTGGGGAAGTTCTGTCTTTAAATTCTGGTAAGTATAATCTTGAACTTCGGTAACGAATTTTTGAAGGTTTTTCTTGCATGAACTGTTTGCTCCCAGTACCTCTGAGAAGTTTCTACCTGACCATAGCCATTTATTTCGAGGAAGTCTCTTAATATCTCAAATATAATTTGTATTGTTGTGAACCTTGATTTTCGTTGTGACTTAATAGCAAAGGACCAATATTACCAACGGTTTGACAGTAATTTTTCGCATGGGTTTGAACACGCGTAGGATTGGACACTACCATAAGTAGGGACTCCATGTTACCCTCGGAAAGGGCCTATAATTACGACACTTATCTCCCATTATGTCTCCAAGTAGCCCACCGCTTTTGTTTTTTCAAGGATTTCTACTTAAACGATACCTACAATATTTTAAAATATTTCAACAAAGCTTCTTACCATATCTACCATACTGTTCAGATCCTCGTACGTTTTAAATCCTTACTTCAGAGAATGTCTTCATTTGAAATTTAAAAAATATTTCAAATGTCTGTAAAAGTCTGCAAAATAAATAAAATGTCTGCTAAATGTCTGCGTCGCTAGAAAAGTCTGCAATGGAAATGAAAAGTCTGCAAATTTACAGACATGTCTGTGAATATGGCATCCCTGCTCACGAAGGCGAAAGTATCTCCGTGGACACAAAGTGGCCGACCCTCCCACTTATGGCTAGTAAGGCCATTGTGACTGAGAGACTTTTTTTAATAGATCACTATTAGGCTTTTTAACGTTTAATCACATTTCCCTTTTCCTTCTTACTTTCTCTCCTTTGATCTAAATGGCACTGTAGTGTGCGTGCGTTCAAGGTCACTAAGCCTAATAGGGTGTCTGCAAATTATCCGAACAGACTTTACCGGCATGCGTCAACACAACAAAGTGGATTAGACTAAACATACCTACATGGTTCAACATCTTGATCCATTGTCTCCATACGCGGTAAGCTTTGTACAGTTGTGATATCTAATTCATTCAAATGAGTTGCGCGCAGGTGTAATTGAACTTTTTCGAAAAGGAAAAACTGTTTCAGTGATTGCAAAGGCCCTGAATATACAAAAATCTATGCTGAGTGACGCAATAAAACGATTCCAACAGCTTGAACCGCTAGATGATTATTAGCAGTTTTGAAATCGATATAGGGTCGCGTCATAGCGGGGGATTTAGATTATTATAGGCAGAGTGTAGAGAAAAAAGAAAAAGAAACCAGTGCAATATAGAAAACGGCCATTTGCTGGTCAGAAGCACAGTGATTGTGATTTTTCGAGCTCAATTCCGAGATTGTTTTTTACCTATTATTTTCATTGTCTTGCATTTGTGCAGAAACTACTAAATGTATTCGTGCTGTTCCAAACGAAAAGGATAAGGTGAAAATGTGTGCCGAATAGCGGAACTCCTGTAGAGACAAAAATGCATCCTTTAGCATCACAGGCAGGCCGTTCAAATGAAGACTGAACATCAGCAACAATTTCTGGTGAGATCTATCTGATTATAACTATATTTGAATGATACTGCTAAATACGTGCCATCGTCAAAACGATATGCTTTGATGATGGAAGTGTATGCACAATACTAATATCCATAAGATGTTTTTACTGGGTGTATGCGGGGCTTGTGTTAAGTAAAAGTGAGCTCGGAATGGACGTGAGTAACCAGGCATTCTGAAATGGGTCACTGAAACCTCCCGTATCAAGTTCGTTAAACTGCAAACATTTTTTTTCCATAAAAACACTGCTGGACGGTGGGCGTTGGATTGTACATACAAACACACACACATACCAACAGCTTGAAACGCTAGATGACCCCGTATGGAGAGGAAAACAACTCACCATTTAGACTCCACAAATGCACGAAATTATCCGGCGAAGAATCAAGCGAAATTCTTCGATTTTCATCCGAAAGTTGGCGAAATCACGGAAAATTTCAAAATCTTCCGTTGGAGCCATAGTTCACGACGATTAAATGCTTCAGTCATATAAACTGTGCAAAAACCACTACTTGAATGACACCATGAAAGCAAACCGGTTGTGAAATGCTAAGGTTCTCCCGAACCGATTATCCGAGGGCCGCTATAGGTCAGTGCTGTGCACCGATGAAAAAATTTTCACAATCGAGCAGCATCACAACCATCAAAATGATCGGCAGTTGCTTCCTGAAGTATTTCAAGGAGTTCGGTCTGCTTCGGTCATGTTTTGGAATAACTCATTCCGGCAAAACCCCTTTGATCTTCATCGACAAGGGGGTGAAAGTGAATTAAGGAGTGTATCAGAAGCTATTCACTGACACAGTAACTTCTTGGGGATAGCAGCATTTCGGCAACAATGAATGGATTTTTCAACAGAACTGGGCGCTGATTCATGGAGTAAAAACGACTATTAGTCTTTGCAAACGCATTTTCTGGATTTGAATCCGATGAACTATTCGGCATTTGCAAGCATATTACTATAATAAACAATATATATTGTTAATTTAATCCAACAACAAAAGCAAGTTATAACACCATTTTGTTGTACGGATAATATTGGGACACCCTGTACATCACGCATCATATATGATGGTGAAAGAAATAAAGGGTATCCACGATGAAATTGCCACACACAAAATTGATTCGCAAAATTCGAGTTTTCATCCGATTGCCATCAAATTTTCAGGGATTGAGAAATAACTATTAAACTTCATTTTATCATTTTACTCGTATTTTATTTAGAGTCCATACGCAAATGCCCGCACCTTGGCCTTAACCCCGGCCATAAGATTCTGCACAACCTGTAAATCAACCGTTTTTTGCATGTAAACCCATACTTTCTTCAGTTCCTCGGCTGTCTTCACTACCTTAGGTCGTTTAAGAAGGTGCTGCTTCATAATCGCCCAGTACTTCTCGATGGGGCGGAGCTCCGGAGTGTTGGGAGGGTTGAACATTTTCGGCACGAAATTGACCTTATTGTCCGCATACCACTTCAGCACGTCCTTGGAGTAGTGGCATGAGGCCAAATCCGGCCAGAAGATTGTTGGGACGTTGTGGGCCTTCAGGAAAGGAAGCAGCCGCTTCTGGAGGCACTCTTTTACGTACACCTGTCCGTTCATCGTGTCCTGGGTCACGAAAGGTGCACTCCGCTTCCCGCACGTGCAGATGGCTTGCCAAACCAGGAATTTCTTCGCAAATTTGGACATCTTCTGAGTGCGGACATGCTCCGGAACGCTGAACTTATCCTTGGCCGTGAAAAACAGGTTGCCGGGGATCTGTTTGAAGTTGGCCTTCACATATGTTTCGTCGTCCATGATGCAGCATTCAACTTTGGTCAGCATGTTGAGGTACAACTTCCTGGCACGGGTTTTGGCGGACTTGTTCTGCTTCTCGTCGCGATTAGGGGCCTTTTGTACCTTGAACGTTCGAAGCCCAGCCTTAGTTTTGGCCTTCTGGACAAAACTTCGGCTTAGGTGCAGCTTCTTAGCCACATCCCGAACGGAGGCGTTCGGATTTCGGTTGAAGGCCCCAACTACGCGGTTGTGATTTTTGGTGTTGTACGGAATACTTTTTCCTTCACTTCTGGGCTTCCGATCGGTGGTCAACCGTTCCTCGAACCGCTTAATCACTCGCGACACCGTGTAATTCGCGATTCCCAACGTTTTAGCGATGGAACGATGCGAGAGATCCTTGTTCTCGTGATGAATGCGCAAGATTTTATCACGCACGAGCTGTTCTTTCGACTCCATTTCCGCGATTTTTTGATCACATGACTTTAAAACTTGCAGGATGTAAATAATGCACTATGAACTAAATCCACCCAAATTTTCATTAAATTCTACCCAACGGTTAAAAAGTTAGAGCAATTTCATAGTGTGGCAATTTCATCGTGGACACCCTTTACGCACAAGAAGTTAATCTTAGGTTAGGTAAGAGAAAATTACGTACAAACTGACAGGATACGGCTTCGTTTGTCTTTGAAATGTTTCTACGCAGAAAGCAAAACCGGTAGAAACAACCGGTGCAAGGATTGAATTAATGTCACAAACCTTTTTTTTTTATAAATAGCACACCCAAGCAAACGAAAATATTTTAACCAAATTCATTCAGAACCATAAACGCGCCAGTTTTATTCATTTTTCATTCATTAGTTGCATGCGTTGCAAGGCTCGCACCGGGTCACAGTGGGGCAAGAACCCACTCTCGTTGGCCAAAACCTCTAGCGCTCTGGGTTTGCATTCTAGAGGTTTGATGATTTCGGAAGAAAGTATTAGGAGTAGTTAAGCTAATCTTTGGCAGCATTGGTCTTGATCTAGATGATTTAAAACTGATCTAGATCAGTTCTATCTTTAGATAGAAGCATCTTATCAAAAAACTTTCTTCCGCACTTTCTTGTTTGTTTTAAAATTTTGAGCATATTCTCTGAAGACACCTATGCTCTATAATGTATGTAGATGGCGCTGTGTGATATTTTGTAAAAAACACTCAAAAAAATCATTTTTGATCATTTTTCATGAAAAAATATACTGAGAAAAAAGGATACTTCGTCAAATCTATGAAAGTAAATAAATTTGAAGCAAACCGTGAAAAGTTACGCATACTATTCCTTGATTTTATGGTTAATTTCATGGAAATTGTTGATAAAATATGCAATTTTTACTACTTCCTAAATCAGAAAATCGCAAAAAGTCGCAGCTGATTTACCCCCACAAATATTGCTCAACATATACGAAAATCTATTCTGTATTACATTTCACAGACAACCACAGGCATTTTGGATAGCATTTTTCGAAAAGTTAGCTAAAGCTACATAAAGTTTTTTTTTTTTGGATAAAAATTTTTCAAACGCTCTGGGTGTGCCTCGTGGAGGTTTAATGTCCTCAAAAAAGAATCTTGGTTCAACAGAGCTATATTTAATCACCTTTGGTTGTGATTTAGATAAGTTGGAGCTGATCTAGATCAGTTCTACCTTTTGATAGAAGCGTCTTTGCCATATGCTTTCTTCTGCAAAGTATTTTTTAGATATTTTTGATATATCTTCCGAAGGCACTCATACTTTTTGCAAAGAGTTACTCAAAAAATTCAGCAGTTTTACGGTACAAATAAAATACTTTTCAATAGGGTAATGGAGGTATTTTGGACATGTATATATTTTGGCCACTTTGCTGCAAAAAACATTCTTAACGTAACCGATGACTAATAATTTCTGTACAGATAGCTAGATCTAGCTTCAATCTAGGTTTGGGTTCAATCTACGACATTGTACGATGCGAATAGAACGTTTTTTAGAGCAAGGAGCAAAATATATACATGTCCAAAATACTTCCGGTACCCTATGCATCGAAATATAGTAAAAAGAAACCAGCAGCTGATTTCATTGCTGAAGTTTTCTACAGCGCAATGAACAAAGTAGGCGTGTGCGTGTGTGAGGAAGTTCTCCATGAAGCAAGCCATGAAGCGAAATAAACATAATTTCTAGACAGAATCGTCAAAAGGTCGAAAGTAACAATTGTAAACAATGACTTAAAACGTAAATTTCCTGAAAGTGCCAGGCTGCTAACATCTATATCCACTACCAACGGAAAGGTAATAACTCCCTGCATCTGTTTCTGGTGCTATTTTGTTTGTGGGAGCAAGCAGCTCCCAGAAAAATACGCAAGAGGTCATTGTTTACAAATGTTACTTTCGACTTTTTGACTATTTTGTCTAGATTTTATCGTTAGTAAACAAATATTCAAGTATGTATCGCATCGCACGCTTAAAAATTTTCGAGTTGCTTTACCAGAAGAAAAGTTCTTCTTGGTCTGAACGCTTCTTTGGCAACGGAAATTAGTCTTAGAGCTGAAGGAAGAACGGCACAAGCTGGATTGATCAAAGTGGCCTTAAACAGTTCGCCAACTCGTGCATCAAAAATTATGAACACGTTGAAAGAAGCTGAAAAAGCAACAGGTATGTATGATGTTGTTGTATCATATTAAGGAGGGACTTTAACCCACTGGTCATTCGTCCCTGTATACAACAGGTATCCATCCGTACACTACAGAAGAAGCTCTAGCTCTTATTTTGGACTTAGGTGTATCAAGGCAAGGGTATCAAATCATGAGAGTTAAAGCTAAAGAGAGAGGGTGTGACTTGTACCCTTCATACAAGAGAATCCAGGAAACGAAAACCCAATGCTATCCAGCGAAAGAGTTTCTTGATATTTCCGAAATCAAAGGAGAAGTTAAGTTACAAGCATTGTTAGATCTGACAGTTAGACGGATTGTAGAAGTTCAAAAAACTGTATTTGATAGCATACCATCCGAAAAACTTTCGAAATGTGTGTTGATTTCAAAGTGGGGGTTCGATGGCAGAGGACGTCAACAATCTTACAAACAGAATCAAAGTGATCAGACGTTCAGTGACAGCAATATTCTCATGACTACACTCGTACCTTCGCAATTATTAATTGAAAGTGACGGAAGTACCTCTAGAAAGGTTGTACTCTGGCAAAATACAAGGCCTTCCTCAACACAGTTCTGCAGACCGATTAAAATTGAGTTTGCTAAGAAAACGGTGGCCTCTATCAAAAGGGAACAGGAACTCGTGGAAAATCAAATAAAGAAACTTTCTCCTACTGTTGTCGATATGGGATATGAAACACTGCCCATTAGTCATAGATTGACGCTAACTATGATTGATGGTAAAGTTTCCAATGCACTTACCGATAATAAAGCTTCTCAAAAACGCAATGTATGTGGCGCACTTCCAAAGGAAATGAATGATCTAAATAAAATCTCAAAGAGGTCTGTTGACTTGAGAGCTTTGGAACTGGGTCTGTCGACTTTACATGCCTATATCAGATTTTTGGAATGGTTACTGCATGTGAGTTACCGCTTGGAAGTCAAAAGTTACTTCAAGACAAAGGATCTTAAAGAACAAATCGAAAAGCGAGAAGACTACATAAAACGACGATTCAAGGTCGAAACAGGATTACTTGTAGATGTAGTAAGAGAATGACATGGCACCACTAACGACGGCAACACAGCCCGTAGATTTTTCAAAAATGCTGCTCAGACAAGTTATATCACAGGCATAGATGAGGGTTTGATCGATCGATGCGACACAATTCTCCGGGCAATGTCATGTGGATATTCGGTCAACATTGCAGCATTCCGAAACTTTGCTGAAAATACGGCACGTCTCTATGTCAGTCTCTACAAGTGGTACCCTATGCCAGCTTCAGTGCATAAAATTTAAATGCACGGATCTCAAGCGATCGAAATAGCGTTGCTCCCAATTGGAATGCTAAGTGAGGAAGCACAAGAAGCGCGAAATAAGGATTTTCGCAAATTCCGCGAACGATACAGTCGGAAAACTAGTAGAAGAGATACAATGGAAGACGTTTTCCATAGCATGCATCTCTAATCGGATCCTGTTTTATCCACGATGCGACCCATGCCGTTGACGAAAGACGGAAGCATCAAACCCGCTGTATTAAATCTTCTCGAAGTGCCATCAGTTCAGTCAGATGATGACGATTAGTATTAATATCTGTATCAGTTTGTTTTTTTTCTTTCAAATAAAATATATATACGATAAACTATGAAGAACACAACATGGGATTTCATTGCACTATTATATTAATCTAAATTACCGAAAACCATTTTTGGAGTGTTTTCCACAAAATGCCATACAGCACTATCTACATAGGTCATGAAGTATGAGTGCCTTCGGAAGATATATAAAAAAATTCTAAAAAACACTTTGCAGAAGAAAGCATCTTGCAAAGACGCTTCTATCAAAAGGTAGAATTGATCTAGATCAGTTCCAACTTTTTTATTTATTTTTTATTTTATTTATATAAATAAAATAAATAAATAAAATAAAAATAAATAGAGATAGAACTGATCTAGATCAGTTTTAAATCATCTAGATCAAGACCAATGCTGCCAACGAATAGCTTAACTACTCCTAATACTTTCTTCCGAAGACATCAAACCTCTAGAATGCAAACCCAGAGCGCTAGAGGTTTTGGCCAACGAGAGTGGGTTCTTGCCCCACTGTGCGGGTTCAGTTAGTTGTCAAATAAATCAAATCCTATGTTGACAACCAATTTCAGCAACGGCCTACTAATGCTTTGAAGCCCACCATGCCCCTTTTTAACCCCTATATTCACCACAGGCTCATCAAGTGTGTCCTCAGACAGGCAGAGTCGATTAAATTTCCTTTCATTTCGCTATTTTGGTAAACATCGGCACCGACACCAACATCATTAGGGACTTTTCTCAATATCCTCTCGCGGGAACAAAGTGGCAACCCACCCCGTGGTCCTTTCGTCATCGGTTCATCATTGGTTTGCATTTATTTCGTGGAAATCATCGGTCAATCACCGCAGCTCGGACTAATTAACAAATAATTGAACATCGTTGGTTTTCTTCTTAGTTTTTTTTTCTGCGTTGTCAATAGCTTTAATTATGTAACACTTCGATGTTAATAGGGGCGGGGGTGTCTGTCACTGTTTAAATTTCTTATTGATTTGTCATCCTGGTCAAATCCTGATTAAATTCGGTCCGCCTCGTTTTTTCCGATGAGAGAAGAAAATGGAAAAGCATTGGAGCCTATTTATATCGTTTCATCCACGGTTTGGAAATTTCGTGCTTGGGCGAGAAACTTTCCTGCATTGTCATGATTTCCAGGTCCAAGAATCGGACGCTCGTAGGTTACGCTTGACTGGGTCGGAGTTTTTATAGGTTTGGCGTGCCTTGCGTGCGATAACAACGTCTAGAGAATGTCCTTGGGCGGCTTTGCTGGGAATTTTCTTCATTCATCTGTTCAACTTTCAAGGTTTTATTATCTCCATTTTGAGTGATTATAAGAGGAAACAAAGAGAATTGATGCTTTTGATGTGTACAAGACGGCGTTTGCCTAAATGACGGTTGTTCTCGCTTGTTGAACTCACTGGTTTTATTAATGATGATGGCGTTTTTGCGTGGCGATGAATATGGTCTTGTTTTCAATTTACATTATTTCTGAATTTATTTAGGAAATTTTTTTGTTTTCTAGGAATTCCGACGGTTTTAATCTGTTCCGAGAATTTTCACAATGTTTAATTGGGCGTTTCAACCATGCTGCCATCTATTATAATCCTGTTCTGGCAATTCTTCCACTGCTGTTCCTGGCTGCCAAGCGGAAACAAACCCCACTTAGACCACTAAAAACGCCAGATTATCACTTTTTATAGCATTCCACCCCCCAACTCAGCCTCCATCCATCATTCAAACGGCACAATCCCGCACTTCGTCGGCGGAGGGAACTTTGATGTCAGGCATTTTATCACCACCATCCCCAACAGCGCCAAATCTCCGCTGTAAGCTCCGCCACCACTGGCCCTTGTCCTACGATTTGAAAAACTCCAGATTGTGCTTGTTTTTGTAGAACTTCCGGAACGTCAACCGCCAGAATGCGATCCGAAAGTCCACGTTGTAGAAAGCATAAATGAACGGATTGATGGCACTGTTGATCCAGCCTAGCCACGTCAGAAACGACATCAGCGGTTTGCTCTGGGACCGCTCCGGCAGGAAGGGCATCAACAGGTAGTAGACGAAGAACGGCAACCAGCAGGCAATAAATCCTCCCACCACCATGCTCAGCGTTTGGGCCGTCTTCGTTTCGCGCTTTAACGACGAAATCCTGATGGGAATCCGCTTGCCGCCGTGGACTCGCAGCTTGGCATTGTGGCTGGTGGTCACACTGGAGACGCATGACTCGGCCAGCGAAATCTGACTGGCGCTAAATTGGACCGTGTTGATGGGCCGCATCTCGTAGTTGCTGTTGTTCGTCGCCGAGAGTCCCACGGCGGATGACCTTGGGGCCGTCAGTTGGTGCCGGGTGGCATTCGGAGTGTTGCGGGCCGAGCTCAGAAACTCGTACAACGTTTGGTGCGAGTTGGCATAATTGGCGGAAATATTCCGTCCCAGATAGGCTCCCTGCTTCGGGCTGGTGTCCATCTCCGAGGTGTAGTTGTCGATGTCGATCTCGCAGTTTTTCTCCGTAGCCTAAAAATAGAGCCGAAGGGAGCGGAATTGAAAAAAGGTGTATAAGTAAATTAAAAGTTCGGCAAACAAGAAGAAAAATTCTCGATGGGGATGAGCGTCAGTTACCGGCGGAGGGTTTAGTCTGAACAAGCGAATGGGCAAAACAAAAAATAAGGAAGATGCTTACCAGCTGGTAAACAAAAGCCCCACTCGAGCGCATTTACTAATTGGATGGGGTAGTTGATTCGGTAGATTTAGCACGGTTTTGGGTGTGATTAAATTGAATCAGGACAGTTCGGGTAAGTTGGACGGTGACTTGGGTCTACAAAGATTGCAGATTGGTAAAATCGTTTCTAAAGTTGGATAATGGGTGCTTTCCTAACGAAAGAATTCTTTTTATAAATAGAAACAATGCATTGAAGTTCTCTGAAGCCTGACCACGTTAAATTTCGGACACCGAAATAATAGCAGCAAAACAATTGTACTCATAAATCAGGGAAACCAATTGTTTATTTCCCAATAATAGTGTAATATCTACATAAGAAACAGTTGATTAAGATGTTAATCCCCATTTCTGTAAAATTGTTTGGTATCCTCAGATACGCACACCGTGACGATTCGCCATCTTCTTTTGAAATCTTCAGTACCATTTGCATTCTTCTTTGTTTCGAAAAGTTTCCGCTTAACTAGAGCCCAGTAATTTTCTATTGGGCGAATTTCTGGACAGTTTAGTGGATTTTCTGTTTTTGGCACGTATTAGACCTCTGGTAGCCTATACCATTCCAGGACGGATTTCGCATGGTGACAAGAGGCCAAATCAGACCAAAACAGAGCTGGAGAGTCGTGGCTTCTGATAAACGGTAGCAACCGCTTTTGCAGGCATTCTTTCTCGTACACATCCTTTTTTATAGTGCGGTAGAGATAAAACTTTAAGATCTTCGACCACAACTACATATGGCCTGCCAAAACAAATTCTTTGGGGATTTGGACACCTTCTTTGACCAAAAATGCTCGACAACGGCGTTCCTTTGCGTTGCGGTAAGAAAGCCAGACCCGGAAGCTGTTAACAATCTTCGAGTACATATGTTTCGTCTTCCATTATGATACAAGAAAATTGGTGTAAAGCTCTTTAACACGACTTTTTGCAGTTAAATTATGCTTGTCATCACGGTTTGGCACCTTTTACACTTACCTCTGCTTCACTATTTGTACTTAATATTTTGACATCCCAACTATGAAAGCCACATTTCGCACGCATGAGATTCTTCTCAATAATGACTACCACCTTCTTGTTCATTTGTTGGGAGCATACTTTTCGATCTGTTCCAACCTTCCGATCTTCCAACCTTCCGATCCACTGTCAAGTGCTGGCCAAATGATTTGCAAACATAAAAGACAATAAGGAGTGTATCGAAAAGTAGTTATAAACATTCGATGCGTTATTACGCATAAACTACTGTATATATTTTTAGCGTGTAAGCGCCATTTGCTTTGTTTACATGTCAAAAATGATTATTCGGTTCATTCATTTCCGTTGATAAAGTTGTATTCAAAATGTCGCGAATTGAATTTGAGACTAAAAAGAAAATTCTGCACACTTGGTGCACCGAAAAGGGTGTTACTTACAACCAGATTGCGAAAAGAGTAAATGTTCACCCGGCAAGTGTAAAACGCATCATCGAAAAGTTTGGTAAGGAGTGCTCCCTCAAGGATTTACCAAGAAGTGGCCGGAAACCCGGCTCCAGCAACCCCGATTTGGACCAAAAAGTTGTGGATTATATTCAACGGAACAAATCTGCCTCTACTCGCGATCTAGCCAAGAAGTTCAGGACCAGCATCGGAATGATTCAACGAATCAAGCGCAGGAATGACTTGAAGACGTACAAAAAGCAGAAAGTGCCCAAACAAACTCCGGAACAAAAGTCTCGTGCCAAAACCAGGGCTCGAAAGCTGTACAGCTGCATTTTGGACAATGCCGACCAGTGCATTTTGATGGATGACGAAACATACGTTAAAGAAGATTCAAGAACGCTACCGGGGCCGCAGTTTTATACTAAAACTGTTGGGGAACGTGTGCCAACCGCAGATACGACTGTTGCGATGGAGAAATTCGGTCAGAAGGTGCTCATTTGGCAAGCTATTTGCACATGTGGCTTGCGTTCTTCAATTTTCTATACAAAAGGAACTATAAATGCTGAGATTTATCAAAAGGAATGTTTGAAGAACAGGTTGCTACCATTGTATAGAAAGCACCAGTCCCCTCCTCTCTTCTGGCCAGATTTGGCATCGGCACATTACGCCAAATCCACTCTACAGTGGCTGACGGAGAATAACATCAAGTTCGTAGAAAAAGACATCAACCCACCAAACTGTCCCCAGTTGCGACCGATCGAACGCTATTGGGCAATAGTCAAGCGTATATTTAAGAAGGATGGTACAGTGTCCCAAAACATGACCGATTTTAAGAAAAATTGGGCAGCGGCATCCAGGAAGTGCACAAAGGTCACTGTGCAGAATTTGATGGCAGGTGTCAAATCAAAGGTACGGGCATTCTACAGATATGAACATGATGACTAGTTTTTCCGTTTGGATCTTTTGTAAACATGTTAAGCTATAATAAACTGAAATAGTATGTTAATTTTAACCATGTTTTCATGCCTATTTTATTATTTGGAAGTTTATAACTACTTTTCGATACACTCCTTATTTTTCGGTCGCTTTAGTTTCTTGGCAAGATCGCGAACCGAAAAATTCTGATTTTGCTGCCGGTCGTACAAAATGCGTTTGCGCGCTTCCACTTGATTCAACTTCATTTTACTGAATGTGACAAGAGTATAAACAAGCTGTCCCACACAATAAAGTGGAGAGTTTCAACTGTCATATAAGTGAAATGTTTCAATGATCCGTGGAATAATTCAAAATCTACACTGAAAGAAAAGTGTCCGAAATTTAACGTGGACAGGCTTTAGATCAATATGTGGTTCTAATGTCTCGACTATATTAAGCAATTAATAAAGTGGAATCTATCTGTGATCTTGTTTCATTTAAAATAGTATAAGTGATTTCAGTGATTCGGTAACTAAGCATAATTTTAAATTGTTTTATTTGAAAGGACCACATGCAGCAAAAACAATTCAACGGAGCCAGGTCATAATAACTAACATTATTGTAATTCTTATAGTACAATTTGTAGCATGTTTCCTACAAGTATATTTGAAATTGATAACTTCAGAAAATAATGAAGTCTAATGCATTTTTTTTTTTGTTAATAGTTATTTTATTTAAGTATGTACAGTGCCAGACAATATGACACAAAAAGACCGGTGGTCTATCAAATGCAAAGGTATACAAACGTAGAAACGGTATTACAGGAGCAAGTCCTCGAACTTATAACCCATACTAATGAGGAAGATAACAAAGATGAAGGGCGCTTTAATACGAGCATAAGCGTGAGCGTTATTGACCGCCCGAGGTTGCTACCCCGCTATTGTCCGTTCAGCTGTTATTACACAGAGAACCAAAAGGTGTTGCTTAGGACTAGCATACATCCTCTGTATGTAAAAACTAGTGATCCCAAACTAAGGCAACAAAGGCACCGGCTTCGCCCGAATGCAGGTTAAACAAAAAATATGTTGACGTGATATTCGCTTTGTAAGAAGCCGAGAACACCTCTTCATTTCCAGGAGAAATCAATCGGATGTTGGATAAAATGGTTGGGTTTGCAGCGGGATCCGTTTTTAAAACGGTGTGCTGGATTCAACTAACGTCGGCTGCCAATAAGATATTTTGCTATTTTCCCAATTTTCCCTGTACAGAGCTGCACATTAAAGTTATTCAAATGTTAGCACCGATATAAACCAACAGTAGGGATGCTGTTGAGGCCACTCACAAGTGTGAGTGGTTATTAGAAGAAGACCTTATGCTACACAGCAGTAACACATCTGCACTACCTGAAAAACCCATAACCTTGAAGCTGATATCATTTCTTTATGATTATTTTTCGTAGTAAGAATAATGAAGATATGCAATTAATAATAAGATGCAACTATATACCTCTATATAGCCCAACCATAAGTCGATGAATGTATACTGAAATGTGAAGGTCTTGATATAATGGAAATAACACGAAGTTGCGAAGAAACACTAAACAATCTACGTATAATAATAAAATGTAGCTGTTTGCCTATTCCGCTGCGATGTTAGATGATTGAAATTTTGAAATGAAAAAAATTCCAACGTGAAATAATGAAATAAAGTAATATCCGTAGCATATAATCCTTTCTAAAATAAAGTAAACAACCCTCCTATATATTCAAATAAATAACGTGAGTTCCATCGTCCTATGATTGCTCCGGTGATATTTGCTGCAAAGTTTGGCCTAGTTGATCCCACTAAATCGTTCTTCACTGACGGATCATTGATAGAGGAGTCAGCAGGCTTTGGTATATTTAATGAAATTTATAGCGCCAACCGTAAACTTCAAGCCCCTTGTTCCGTGTATGTCGCTGAATTAGCGGCAATACATTTTACGCTAGAAATTTTTGCCTCATTACCACCGGATCAGTACTTAATTTTCACGGATAGTCTCAGTTCTGTAGAGGCTATTCGCTCATTGAGGCCGGTAAAGCACTCCTCGTATTTTCTCATGAAAATACAGGAGTCTAGTGCTTTATCTTCGCGTTATTTATCATCACTTTGTATGGGTCCCATCTCATTGTTCAATTCCGGGCAATGAGAAAGCGGACTCTGCTTGCAAAGGTGGGCGCTATGGAAGGCGATATTTGTGATCGACAAATCGCCTTCAACGAATTTTTTACTATTTTTCGTCAACAGTCACTCGTCAGCTGGCAGTATGAATGGAGTAAAGGAGATTTGGGGCGATGGCAACATTCTATCATCCCAAAGGTGTCGAAGAAACCTTGGTTTAGGGGGATGGATGTGGGTCGAGACTTCATTCGTGTCATGTTCTCGCCTCATGTCCAATCATTATTCTTTGAACGCTCATTTATACCGGGTTGGGCTGAGCGACAGCAATCTCTGTGAGTGTGGACAAGGCTATCAGGACGCAGATCACGTTATTTGGTCTTGTGCTGAGCATTCTGGAGTCAGATCTGAGCTTTATGATTCCCTTCGGGCTCGAGGTAGACAACCCAATGTGCCAATTCGAGATATTTTGACTGTACGTGATTTGGAGTACATGAAACTCATTTATGTGTTTTTGACTAACATTAGCATTAGATTGTAGTTAGTTTAACGTGTATGTTTACTATAAGTTTTTTTTGTATGTGTATGTGTGTGTGTTTTTTTTTTCTTTTTCAAGAAATGTTCAAGTCAAAAGAAAACCATAAGTTGTATAGTTATAAGTATTTAAATAATTTTGAATTTAAATTTAATGTGTTATGTAAACCATAGTTTCAATTCCCACCCTCTTTCCCATCCGTAATTTGTAATTCCTGTTAACCTCGAGACGGCCGCGAGTAATCGGCTCTATCCTCCTAACTTTAGTTTTAAGATAAATGATGTATAAAATTATGAAAATTTGGCTCTGTAAAGTTAATTCGATTGAGCCTGTACAAATAAATGATTATTAAAAAAAAACAAACAATAACTCCGATAGTGACAATGCATCAGAACCCTAGTCATAACCAATTCAAACTATAGAACATCAAATAGAAAATAAGAATTCACATAAATGAAGACTAACCATGTTTTCTTTATTCCAAGCTCATCCTCGGTGGCGCAACCCGAGTAGTGTCAGTTTTCACAAGACATAAAATGTAATAAGGCCAATTATACGTTCCTTTGACTACAAAAACAAATATGTTCCCTAGTTTGAATTAATTCGGACTAGGGTTCGGTGGTAGATCTGATACCTCGTAACGCACCAGGAAAAGGTGATCTACCAGCGTTACGGGTTCCCGGCTTTCTTCTTAGTTTCGAAGAGTTTCCGCTTAACTAGAGCCCAGTACTTTTCCCCTGCCCTTCGGTTCAGAAAGGGGTATGGGTGCGTTCTGCCAGCTTGGTCGTATGGGATATGGGAAAGACAACATTATGTGAAGCAACCATCTTACTTGAAGCAACAGTGCTGCAGATTCTGAGGAAGCACAACTTGACGTTGAACCTTAGCAAATGTGAGTTCGATAAGACCCACATTAAGTTCCTTGGGTACGAGGTTGACGGATATGGCTTTCATGTTGACAGGGAAAAGGTGAGAAGCATTGAGAACTTTAGAAGTCCAACAACTGTATCAGAAATTCGAAGTTTCTTGGGGCTAGCATCTTTTATCAGCCCCTACATAAAGGGTGTCCACGATGAAATTGCCACACACACAATTTATTCGCAAAATTCGAGTTTTTTTATCCGATTGCCATCAAATTTTCAGGGATTGAGAAATAACTATTCAACTTCATTTTACCATTTTACTCGTATTTTATTTACAGTCCATACGCAAATGCCCGCACCTTGGCCTTAACCCCGGCCATAAGATTCTGCACAACCTGTGAATCAACCGTTTTTTGCATGTAAACCCATACTTTCTTCAGTTCCTCGACTGTCTTCACTACCTTAGGTCGTTTAAGAAGGTGCTGCTTCATAATCGCCCAGTACTTCTCGATGGGGCCGGAGCTGGGAGGGTTGAACATTTTCGGCACAGAAATTGACCTTATTGTCCGCATACCACTTCAGCACGTCCTTGGAGTAGTACGCCTACCGGGTAGTAATAGCCAAAACCAGAGGATCGTCGGCTCAAACCGAGCAATCATCAGAGCTGCTGCAAGTGAGCGTTGGGGGGCTCTTTCCGAACCACGGCCCGAGTCCATAGCCCCCCACCACCGTAGATTTGTCCCATGACCAGCGTTCCAGTATCCCAGATCTTAACGCTGTCATAGCGACGAAAAGGTGGGCGGATCAGCCGAACATCCGTGACCACGTGGGCATTGACAACGTGACGAATGGGGAACTCATAGCGATAGCAAAGTCGCTAAAGGTGAACAAAGCGCCGGGACCGGATTGTATTCCGAACCTGGCCATCAAGACGGCTATCTTGCTGGATCCCAAAATGTTCAGGGTGGTGATGCAAAGCTGTCTGAACGAGGGCCTGGAAAAGTCAGATTCTAGTGTTGATACCAAAGATAGGGAAGCCACCAGGAGATCCATCGGCATATAGACCTATATGTGTGTTGGACACAGCAGGTAAGGTAATCCTCAACAGACTGACAAAATACACGGAGGGTATAGGTGGTATGTCTAATAATCAGTTTGGCTTTCGTAAAGGGAAGTCAACGGCCTGTCCGTCACCAAGGCGGCTGAGGTGGCAATACAGCGCAAGAGGCGAGAAGTACGCTACTGTGCAGTGGTCACCCTTGACGTGAGAAACGCATTCAATAGCGCCAGTTGGGTGGCTATCGCCGACTCGCTCCAACGTCTACAGGTTCCTGGGTATCTGTACAAGACTCTTGGAAGCTACTTCCAGTATCGCGTACTGGAATACAATACAGAGGTAGGCCAGAAACGTGTCCAGATCACCGCAGGCGTCCCACAAGGTTCGATCCTGGGTCCGGTGCTATGGAACACGATGTACGACGAGGTACTGCGGCTTGAGTTCCCGAGCGGGGTAAAGATTGTCGGGTTCGCAGACGATATTACCCTAGAGATATGTGGAGAGATGGATGAGTTCCAGGAAACTGGAGCTAGCCCACCATAAGACTGAAGTCACGGAGGTGAATAATCGAAAATCGGAGCAACATGCGACGATCAGTGCAGGTAACTGTACAATTGCCTCTTCGATGTATGTTGGGGTCATGATCGACGATAAGCTGTCCTTTATCAGCCACGTCGATTACGCTAGCAAATAAGCCTCTATGGCTATATCGGCATTATCCGGCATGATGTAGAATAGCTCGGCGATGCAAAGGAATAAGTGTAAACTCCTGGCCAGTGTCGCCCTGTCCATACTTAGGTACGGCGGGCTGGCATGGATCACCGTCTTGAGTACAAAGAGCTACGTTAGTAAACTAGGGCATACGCACAGGCTTCCCAACAAACATCGGTGTTGAATTAAGAGCTTGTTCAAAAGAAATTTGGAGAAGCTATTCAGCTATTCTAGAAGAAGCAGCTGAATAGCTTCTCCTAAATTTGTTTGAACAAGTTCAATTCAACACCGATGTTTGTTGGGTTATGTGCCTAAGATTGGTTAGTACATACCGAACGGTATTAGGCGACGCAGTCTGCGTCCTACCGAGGGTGATGCCAATAGGGAATCGTCATAAAAGAGGATGTAGAGTGCTTCGAACAACGTGGAACGAAAGGTATTCGGAAGACCACTAGAGCCGCCTCCATGGTTAAGTGGCAAATGGAATGGAACAACTCCACCAAAGGTCGGTGGACCCAACGACTAGTTCCGGAATAAACCGTGTTGGTTGGTAGGCGACACGGTGAAGTTCCACTTCCACTTAACGCATATTTTGTCAGGCCACGGCTGCTTAAGACAATATCTGCACAAGATATGGGACATTGGCACTCAGTCTCGCTTCGCGGCATGCGACCGGCTTGATAGCCGTGAGCGGTCACGACCCGCCTTCAAATAATTTTGTCCAGATGATGTGCCAGGACCGGGACGATCTGGGACGCGGTATGCGTAGCACCTCCCCAGGTTGTATTCGATCTCGGCACGACCAACGGCAGGTCACGGGACCACATAACTACTAAAGCCTTAAGTAGTTAGACATAGTGGGTGCTTAATCAAGCCCAATAGCCCCTTCCCGAAGTAATACCGAAAGGTGGTTCCGAGAGGGTAGCGTTCAGGGCTTAAGGCATGAGTGGGTGTTTAGTGGGTCGAGGAGATGGCACCCCTTCCCACACCCTGAGCTCTTCAGGAGTCTGGTTGCAGATTTTCCAACCGTAAAAAAAAAACCGTTTGCTTCAAAACACGTCAAAACATAAACAATTTAGGAGCTTTTCGACGGAAACTATTAAACGGATTTTCAAGTGGGCATTTTTTTGTCACTGTTTT
>JASCZW010002579.1:0-55869 GCA_034211315.2 Aedes japonicus
GCCATTGCTCGAGGAGCCGATAAACTGCCTCCGTGACCATTTCCGTTACGCTGCAGACAAGCGCCAGAAGAGTACCGCTGCACAAGAAGACCGAGTAACTGGTAGAATTAATCGGGAACCATTTTCTCCCACAACAACTTAACCATCCAGACGAACAATTACTTAAGTTTTCTGCGCTACAAAATGTCCATTACCACGTACTAATAGAACGGGCATTGTTTTAAACGTTGCGTCCCGGGAGTAAATGACAAGACGTTGACCACGGTCAAACGAAATATTGATGTTAACTGATCACAACCGCACGTCGACCACCATGTAAAATACAGTTCCTATTGTACATAGTGGATTACGTAGATTTGTTGTAGCATTCGACAGTGTTTGGTGTTAAATTGATTATAAAACTGAAAGTCTAATCTTCCGCTTCATAATATCGTTATGAAATTAGTTCAGAATTACTTAACCGATATATAATTTTTTCAAGTAAATTATAGAATTAGAATCTATCAATTGCCCATAAGACATTGTAGTATGTCTCTGCTGTAGCATTCGTGCCGAATACTACAATATGTTCGACATCAGATTCCGGATTTACGCCAGGGCTGTCAAAAATCTGCTTTGCTGATGACAGGCATTTTCGCTAAAGGAAAAAGTCTTCATGTTATAATCAGGAGTACATAAAAAGTCATGATATTTTGGATAATTTCTTCAAAAATGGAAGATTTCTTCAGATGGCATCCAAAACTCAACTTATAATATTTCTACACAAGTTTAGGTTGCTTTTGAAACTGAAGGCAGACAGTCATAAGGTCACTGTAGGAGTTCCAATTTTCGTCATATTAGTAAAAATATCTTGAACTGATACTTGATTAAAATTAACTTTAAAGATCACATTGAGCATTAGTGAATATATAAACTGTTTATATACTTCTTAGCAAACAGAAAATCTAAGCTTTGTTTGCAGAAAAAACTTCTAGACATTCAAACAAATGTTTATACCACAACTAGGCGCTCTGCTGTGAATTAATATGATCAACTATGTTGTTGATGCTACAAGGAAAAAATACATCTGAGGGATTCAGAGCAAGGTTCCAAGTAGATTTTGTCAGCAGCCACCATGGTTCGCAGTACCATTGAATAACATAGAATTTCAAAATGTTGAGACTCCTGAAGAAATGTCACTACGTGAATAACCCATAATTTTTAGACAAAAACGACAACCAACTCTCTCTACAGATAAGAACTAGTTTTAAGAACATCAACTGTAGTTCTTACACGTAGGCAAAATAAACCCTGTTAAAAATACTGAATATACAAGGTAAACATAATATTAACACAACTAGATTTAAATGATAGCATATAAGGCTGAAATGTTAATTACTTAGCAGGAGCACCTATGGTAATATATGAATGTAAAATAATGTAAAATCTATATAAATAATAATGAGTTGGGGTTTCCTTTGTCACGATTTAACTCGCGAGCGGAAGAACCGTTTGGCAAGATTTTTGCTTTGTTAGATTTGTCTTGGACACCGGAAGGTTCTCTATGATGGTCTGAAACCCCTCCCTTCTCTGGAAAGGGGGCTCCGACACAAGTGAAGCACAAATTTCTGCATAACTCGTAGAACTGTTCAAGCAAAGGAACCCAAATTTAGCATGCGAAGTTTTTGGAGGCAAGCTATGTTTAGTCGTAGTCAGAGACCCTCTCCCCTCTCTCTAGAAAGGAGAGGCTCTCGTACAAATGAAACAGAACTTTCTGCATATCTCAAGAACTAATCAAGCAAATGGAACCAAATTTGGCATGTGGGGTTTTCTGGAGGAGAAAAAATGTTTTTATGGTGGTTTGAGACCCCTCCCCTCTCCTAGAAAGAGGTGCTGTCATACAAATGAATCTGTAATTTCTTCATAACTCTAGATCTAATAAAGCAAATGGAACCAAATTTGGCATGTGAGGATTTTAAAGGCAATAAATGTTTCTACGATAGTTCGAGACCCCTCCTCTCTCTCTGTTAGGTTGAGGGGTGGTGCTCTCATACAAATGAAACAAAAGCTTCTACATAACTCGAGAGCTAATCAAGTAAATGGAGCCAAATTTGGCAGGTAGAGGTTTTTGAAGGCAAGAAATGTTTCTAAGGTAAATCGAGACTCCTCCGCCCTCTGTAAGAGGGGGGCTCTCATACAAATGAAACACAAATTTGTGCATAACTCGAGAACTAATCAAGCATATGGAACCCAATTTGGCATGTGGAGGTTTTTGGAGGAGATAAATGTTTCTATGGAAATTTGAGACTCCTCCGCCGTCTGGAAGGGGCGGGAGGGGTTTCCATACAAATGAAACCGAAATTTCTGAATAACTCGAGAACTTATGCCTGCCGGAAGAAATACCATAAGGGCGAAGACGCGGCCCACTACTCGAAGCGATCGTTGAGGAGATGGAGCGGCTGAATATCGATGTGGTACCCAAGTCGGCTAACCCGCCCAACGTCCCCCAGTTGCGTTCCATCGAGAATTTCTGGACCAACCAGAAGCGTAAGATCTACTCCAACAATTTTGTCGCGAAAACTGAGGAGGAATTGATAAAGGAAACGAAGAACTCAAAAACATGCCTACATGCATGTTTTTGTCCGCCATGGCGAATGTTCTGGTTAACTGCCGGAAGGCCGCTTGCAAGAGCATAGATTTTTTTTTGCATGTCAACTTAAATAATTACCTTCCATGGGACATTTATCAAAAGCAATTATGTGTCTTAGTTTGTTTTATCAGCATCCGAAAAAAGTCTACTATTTTTAATGCAAGCGTTATAATAGAATCCAATTTAACTATTTTATAAACAATTTAAATTTTATTTTTTTATTTTTCTGGTGCTATGGTCTTTTTTTTTCATGTTCAGCGTTTGTTGATGTGACTGTTTCCTTATTTTCTCTGAGCTCATCATGCCCTTGAGGTCAGTAGCATTTCCTCTCAAATTCTTCAGAATTATGTCGTGGTCCGACGAGTATGGCCTACAAGTAATATGGATCACAATTGATTATGCTCCTCAACACCATATCTCACCGTGAAGCAGCTTTATTGTTTTGTTTTGTTTGTGCTCATTTCAGCACTCGCGCCACCGAAAAATAAGTAACGGAAACAAAAGAAAATGTGATATGCCCGATAAAAAAATTGCGCAACAAAGCATCGACACAACCGTTCACAGCCAATGCCCGACGCAGAAAGTCTAAGGAATCGAATGGTGTTATTTTCGTTTAGTTACAGAAGTTTTCAGGGCGCCCCATGTTTCTTGCAAAATAGTTTATAGCTTCTAATATATAAAGAGTACGTTTGAATTATTTTCAGATACGACCTCTAAGTATTTATCAAATGCGCATATACTTTTTTCATAGTTCTATATTGGTTTCGGCCATTTTAAGACTTCGGAGCAGCCTTGTTTCATTCGCATATTTAAGAAGAAGTGGAGCAAAATAGGCTACTTCACAGAAACAAAAGCGTTCACGAAAATGAAAACGGACCGTGAACTAGTTCACATTTTCATGATTTTTACCCAAAAAACGTGAACTAGTTCCCGATTACGTGATTCAGTTCACGGTGTATTTTTGCTTATTCTTGAATTCATGACTGCAGTTCACTATTTTTTCCCACTGTGCGGCGGTAGAAAGGCTTTCACCGCTGGAAGAATATAACTTCCTCTCCAACCTGATCTTAGACAGCGCGCTTCAAGCTCAAACTCGACCAGTTCCAGAGACGTCATTTCGCAGGAAACCTCCTTCTCCACGGTGGGATCAGTAATGCACCGAGGTTTACCGTAAAAAGTCCGACGCGTTTAAAGTTTTCCGTAGACGTGGAACACCTGAGCACTTCGAAGTATACACGGCTCTCGAACGATTATCTGAAAGAATATCTGATCAAATCTATATATATCCAATCCAGAATTATCCGGTAACTAGCCACAAACTGTGTATTGTCAGGTAGAACATGTTCGGAAGTTTGAACTCTTATTACCAAAAAAACTCATTAAAAAAGGCGTTCATAATGTTCATTCATTTAGTTGCGTAGCAACGCTCACTGGATCACTAGTATAGTAAAAATGAAATGCTGTCCGTTCGTGACGGCATACTCAGAACGACCGATGATTTATCGATTTCTTTTATTTGATTTATTTTGGTTCCCAACAGGTTTATATGAAGAAAAAATTGGAAAATTTTACTAGAAAATGAGAAAAAATCATAAAAATCAAATTGTAATTTTGTTTGGGAATATCATAATATGCTAGAGTGCAAGACCATCTTTCGATTTGTAAGGACAAACCGGTGGAAATTATTATAATGGCTTCGCAACTAACTAAAAACAAAGAACGAGAGAGAAGAGAATCAGTGATTGTTACTTAGGACCTTTTGAGAAGATGTACAAAAAGTGATAATACACTAGAGCCGCTTCTTTCGCAATTATTTACGGGGTTGTCGGAATTTGACGCGGTTTTCGTCATTCAAACGAGTAGATAACGTTCGCTTATATTTGATCAAAAACGCGTTTCAAACCTAACTTTTCTCGCTTTTTGCAAAGTTTTTGTAAATTACGGGTTTTTACGTGGATTTAGCAATTTTCTCGATTTTTTAAAGTAGTTTTTTTCCATTGCACTCACTCCTGTGTAAAAAGTAACTTCAGTGTATACGATTTATAGCGTGTAGATGCACGTATAAACTGGATCGTTTGTATTGGTGACACCTCGCAGCGAGATGTAAATTCTAGATCAACAATAGAATAGGGCCTATCAACATTTGGAACCAAACATTCCTGAGCCCTTTTTCTCTTAAGCCATAAGCCACCCACGCAAATCAATACCATAATAATGTAGGGAAAAGTTTCTCTACACGATGATGCTATAGATTGCGTGTGTAGCCTATGGCTTGCGAGAAAAAAGGCTCAAAAGTATATGTTGACAAATGTTGATTAACCCTATTCTATTGTTGGTCAAGAATTGGAATGAAGGTCAATGGAAAGTGAAGGTATTAGTTTATGTCTTTTGTGTTGAACTGACATAAAGGGCGATACGGTCAAAATTTGGTCAATATCAACTTGACGTATTTCTTTCAATTTTGCATTTAAAAAACCTGAACACCCCTCATTTTGAAGGTGTGTGTGTGTAGAATGTTGCTCCTATTTTGATTTTGGAATTCACTCTTCAGTTGTCAAAATGCCGTCCAAGCAAGAAGAGCAGCGTATCAAAATTTTGCTCGCGCATTGCGAAAATCCGAGCTACTCGCACGCAAAGTTGGTAAAATCGCTAAAAGTTGCCAAATCAACCGTTACAAATGTAATTAAAGTGTTTGAGGAACGTTTGTCGACAGCCAGGAAGTCTGGATCGGGAAATCGAAAACCGGAAGCCGCTGAGACGACAAAGAGAGTTGCCGGTAGTTTCAAGCGAAACCCTAACCTATCTCTCCGAGATGCCGCAAATAAGCTGGGTGTATCGTCTACAACCGATCATCGAGCCAAAAACGAGCCGGACTAACGACTTACAAGAAGGTAGTGACTCCAAATCGCGATGATAAACAAAATACGACGGCCAAAGCGCGATCCCGGAGGCTGTACACGACAATGCTGACGAAGTTTGACTGCGTGGTAATGGACGACGAAACCTACGTCAAAGCCGAGTCCCAGCAGCTTCCGGGACAGGAGTTTTATACGGCAAAAGGAAGGGGAAAGGTAGCAGATATTTCCAAGCACACGAAACTGTCAAAGTTCGCAAAGAAATATCTGGTTTGGCAAGCCATCTGTACCTGTGGCTTGAAAAGCAGCATTTTCATAGCTTCCGGGACTGTCAACCAAGAAATTTACGTGAAAGAGTGTTTGAATAAACGTCTGCTGCCTTTCCTGAAGAAACCCGGATGTTCCGTACTGTTTTGGCCGGATTTGGCATCTTGCCATTACGGTAAAAAGGCCATGGTTCCCAAGGACAAGAACCCTCCCAACACGCCAGAGCTCCGCCCAATTGAGAAATACTGGGCTATTGTCAAGCGGAACCTAAAGAAGACCAAAAAAACTGCTAAGGACGAGCAGCAGTTCAAGGCAAACTGGCTTTCTGCGGCGAAGAAGGTGGACAAGGTGGCTGTACAAAATCTGATGGCAGGGGTCAAGCGTAAGGCCTGGCAATTCGAATTTGTAAAAGCGGAAGCCTAACTGAATATTTTTCCTGAATTTTATACTAATTGAACTTGAAAAAGAAATTTAATTTGATTTTTTAAATAAACGATTTCACCGATTTACACGCGTTTTCCCTTGACCAAATTTTGACCGTATCACCCTTTATGTGTAATTACGGTTTTGTTTACACTAGTATCGTTCGCTGTGTGATAAATAGTGTATCAGGAAGGTAAAATCGACGATATTACTAGAATTTAAATAAACACGAACTAAGTTTCGATTTCAGTTAATTTCAATTAGTTTTAAAGA
Source organism: Aedes japonicus (assembly GCA_034211315.2). Classification (NCBI taxonomy): domain Eukaryota; kingdom Metazoa; phylum Arthropoda; class Insecta; order Diptera; family Culicidae; genus Aedes; species Aedes japonicus. The sequence continues at coordinate 6,448 of JASCZW010002579.1, forward strand.
GAGTTTAAAAATTAGTAAATTATGAAATTGTGAAAGCGTCTATGGTCAAATTTACCAAAAAGCGAGTTCATTGTTGCCACCGACGGACGCAGACCATCAATTTCTACAGATATAGTTCAAGGTAGATTAACTCAGCAACATTATTCCACCATGAAGCGGGACATTGTACAACAATTGCAAGCTATGCTTCATGAGCCCAATGGATTGATTCAAATGTTCAAGACTACTCTAGATCGAATGCTTGCGATTCGAGCTAATACCATAGACTAACTCTAAGATCAGTAGGTCCTGAACAAATACGATTTTTTGCTTGGCTCAGTCAGTACTAGCACATCGGTCCCAAGCTTAATAATATGCCCCTTATAATGAACTCACACGAACACACTCTCAAATATTCTGTTAAAAGAACACAGCAAATCAAAACAAAGGCGCAAATTTGTACAGCAAGGTGCTAGCTTCAAGGTGTACCTCAGACCAAGGGGTTCTCCAACAGTGAACCAATTTCAAATCGCAAGTTGCATATTGATTGTTGCTAATACCTTCTTCAATTTTCCAATAAGTAGTTTAATAGTAAGCAGGACAACGTCTGCCGGGTCAGCTAGTAGTGTATAAATCAAGTCGTTCTGTTCAGTCGAACGAGAGTTATTAGCGTTCAAAAACCTTACATTTTTGCGTAAAGCTCTCATTTTCAAAATTTTGAAGTTACACCCGGTATAGAAAGGAGAAACGTCGTTAAATCTTAAAAATATAAGTTAGATTCATCACTTTCATTCCTTGTTAAAATACTTGTTGAAAATGAAGGTGAAGTGCGTGTCTTACCTAAGATGACGAAAAATAGATCATAACCCTCGCGATGTTTAAACAAAGCCTGCTCTGTCCCTGAAAAAGCGTCACGCGTCTCCATCCTTCATCAGTTAAAATCAAATACGAAAAAGTTCCATGAAGCTTCCAGCGTTGCAGCGTTCAAGGAATAGAAGATAATTCGCTTATTGGACGAAGTTTGCAAATGAAATTACAACGTCACTGCCAGTCAGGTAATGCAATCATCCCAGAACATGTCAACATCCCTGTAGACCTACAACGATTTCGAAGTGAAAGTCCATATTGCCATCACCATCACCGACACGTTGCATCCGCCGTCATCGTAGAGGCATTGCAATTTCAAGCACTAATTCATCTTGGGTCCAGAAGTATGCGTCTCGTATCGACAATGACAACAGCGATACTAGTCGAGATGGCGTAGAATTACGGATAGCCAGTGATGCGCATCGCGCGTTGTACAACCGTTGTCTTCCTTTCCAGTGCCAGCATCTCCTAAATGGCGTTCCTACATATCGTACGTCAGGCTCGACGAAGCCAGCCACATCGGAATGCCGCTATTTTGCCGCTGCTGTGTGCGAACAGTCCTACTGAATTCATTAAAGGATCATCCGTCTTCCGTTTCGGCCATGGATGACGGTGTCAATGTTGCTTTGACGGGTGAACTCGTGACATTTAGTCTCGAGCCGTAAGGGCAAGAGAGGTGGCGACAACTTTTCCCGGGATGGGCAAATTTATGTCATGTGAATGACATAGATTGGATTAATGGTTTCATAAGATTCTTTTTTTGTCTGCTTTCGACAGATTCGAATGTAGCTAAATGAGAAATATGTGTGCTCGGGGGATTCATGGTCATAAAGTTGGATGAAGTTGATGGATTGAGAACTGTTTGTGTACTTTCGCTGATGACGAAGAGAAGTGGTGCAAAGTTGGACTGCAGTTTGGGTTGGTGCAATCCAACTTCCGAAAAACAAACTCCCAAAAACCACGTAATCTAAATGAAACATTTATGTTTCCGTAATGGTTGTTCATCTCGCTGCTGGTGCCAGATAATATTACACAATTTACACCACAGAAGCTTCCATTTCATCAACAACAGACATCAACAGCAGCTATTTACAACCGAGTCGCGATGCTTGCCCGGAATCCCAGCAGGAAGTCGATGTAGCAAAAATGTAAAACTATGCCGGTATCTGTTTACAATTTATCTCCGCTGGTCACGTTCCATGCGGTATCCAACTCCCTACAGCGCGGGGAGTGACCTCGTTCTATCCCCTACACACAAGCCTACCAGGATGGGAAAATGCAGAAAGCTTCCATCGGTACGGTAATTTAATTTTATCCTCTATTCACGAGAAATAATGATTGGGTGAAAATTACATAGCGGCTGGTGGGCTTTAAGACGACTCCGTGTCGTTGATGCCTCTTTTTTTTCTGCTTGATATTCAGCAGAATGTCCTTGAAATCTGTGTTACGTCATGCCCAATGGACACAGGCATACATCCTTAGGAGCGATGGTGTTATATGCCGCTAGGGTGTCCCCTGCTGTTCTCAAATGTAGCTGTATGTGTCGACGACCCGCTTACCAGGAACTCTCATATCGGTGAAGCGGTCGTTGAGTCTTTTGCAAACAATTTGCTCATTCAGTCGTTTATTCATTCACTTGTCTTGACATGCACTTTGTCGGTTGGAGAACGGCAATATTGTGAGGTGATTTGCTCGCATTCTTCTGCCGAGGAAAGTTCGAGTCGGGTGCTACTGTTGTCATCGGAGGTTCGGAGTCCTAGCGAAAGAATGTCAATGTTGAAATTTAAATGCATTCATAGTCGTAAATCCCTGACTGTCGAGTGGATCACTCCGGTGCGAGTGCTGTTCACCAGACGAGAAAATGCTAGAGCAAACATCTTACCCTCGTGCCATTTTCGCTCTACTGCGGCGGGGAACGGGAGCAACGTGGAGTGGGTTTTCATTCTTTGGCCTACTATTCCATTCCACAAGACTCCTGGAACTTCTTTTCGACTTGGATTGCAGAAAAGTTTTCTACTCATATTATTTCTTTTGGGCTACTTCAGCTCTACTTCCACTCTGCTAGTTATTCCTAGCCTTGGATTGAAAATCGTACGCCAAGTCGGTCTTGCGGTGTTTGTGGTGCGTATTCCTTCAGGAAAATATGTTCGCTCTTTCCAGAAGGAAAATGCTGTACATCTTATTCTATTGTGTGACCTAGCAGAAGTTGAATTTGGTTGGCCTCGATTGCTGTACCGGAAAAACTTAGTTTTCTGCATTTCTGATGCATATAGGAAAACTTCTTTCGGTGGTCAGCTGGGAATGTTTTGTTAACTCATATTGACTCAACATCGAAAACTGGATGGACATATAACTAATTGGTGGTTTTGGATAGAAACTTGCAAGATCAAAATTCTTGGATTGAATAATCAACCCAGGTTAATTCGCTAAAAATGTTTAATATGTTCATATGTTCATAACACCTAAAGCTCGGTACACTTGAAATCTAAACGGACTACTTATTTTTTAGAGCGCTCCTAGCGGTAAATTCTCGAATGTTCTCGATTGTTTGAGAGGCTTTTTTTTCAATGGTTATTATTTGTTACGATTTTTTTAAATAAAATCTTTACTTCTAGTGCCTATTTATTTACTTCTAGGAAAAACTTGTAGCTGGACACAAATATCCTACTCCTATCGATCTCCATGATGTGTTGGGCGAAACTGACCAAATTCTTTAAAATAAGTACAATTTTTTCTCGATTGAACTTAATTAAATCTAGAGCGGTAAAATTTGAAAAGTCCATCAAACGCGCTTGTCGTGAATCAAAAGTCCTTCGTAAACTTCTAATAAAATAGTTCCATGTTCCAATGTTCTAACTCTTCCAGGAAACTACAGATATTACAATTAGGATTGTCTGCAATAACATTTTCTTAATAAATAAGCTCTGTTATCGATTTTCCTATTGACATATAAGAACAAATAGGATCTTTGGTTCGAGTTCAGTCTCTTTTAAGATATGTTCAACTATATTTTATGCCAATTCCTTTGCTCTTTCAGCTCTTCAGAAGGCTTCGGTAGACACTGAACATTTGCATGATCTCACTTGTCCATTAGAGGGTGTTTCGATAAAAATTTGGTTGACTTAAACTTGACGCATTTCCTTTCATCGTGCAATAAAAAAATTTGCACACCCCTCATTTTTAAGATGTGTGCGTGTAGCATCATGTCTTTATTTTGATTATGAGGTCAGTACTTCAGTTATCAAAATGTCGTCGAAGGAAGAGAAGCAACGCATCAAAATTTTGCACGTGCATGGCGAAAATCCAAACTACTCTCATGCCAAGTTGGCGAAATTGTTGAATGTGGCTAAATCAACTGTTACCAACGTATTAAAAGTGATCGGTGAACGTTTGTCGACAGCCAGGAAAGCTGGATCGGGGGGGAATTGAAAGCTGGAGGCCACAGCGACGACAAAAAGTGTTGCCCACTGTTTCGAGCGGAACCCCAACCTCTCCTTCCGAGATGTTGCAAAGAAGCTGGGAGTGGTGCCTTCAACCGTGGATAGAGCTAAAAAACGAGCTGAACTGTCGACTTACAAGAAAGTGGTGACTCCAAATCGCGATGATAAACAAAACACGTCGGCCAAAGCACGATCGTGAAAGTTGTACACGACGATGCTTACGAAGTTTGATTATGTGGTACAGGACGATGAAACTTACGTCAAGGCAGACTTTAAACAGCTTCCTGGACTGGAATTTTATACGGCAACCGGACGTGGAAAGGTGGCAGATGTTTTCAAGCACATTAAACTGCCAAAGTTCGCGAAGACTTGAAGAGCAACGTTTACATTGCGACCGGAACCGTCAAGCAGGAAACTTATCTGAGCGAGTTCCTACAAAAATGTCTACTGTGTTTCCTGAAGCGACACAATTGTTCCGTTCTATTGTGGCTGGATTTGGCATTTTGCCATTACGGAAAAAAGGCCATGGAGTGGTATGAGTGGTATGATACCCTCCCAACACGCCAGAGCTCCGCCCAATCGAAAAATATTGGGCCATCGTAAAGCGGAAGAAGACTCAAAAAGCTGTTGTGAGCGAGAAACAGTTCAAGGCAAACTGGCGTCCTGCGGCGAATAAAGTGGACAAGGAGACTGTACAAAATCTTTTGGCTGGAGTTAAACGAGAGACCCGGTAATTTGCATTCGGTAAAAAGGAAGTTTAGCTGCATATTTCTCCTGTATTCTTTGTTAACTGAACTTGAAAAAGAAAAAGAATTTGACTTGGTAACAAAAACTTTGATCGATTCACACATATTACTGTTTGAACAAATTTTGATCGGAACACCCTTTAATGCTGGTTGGGTAGAAACTGGTTTGTACGCTAGTTCAATAATAGGGAATACATGTATGGAATCACAGTTGATATGTTTTTGTTTGGAGGAAAATGAAGTCTTTAAATTCTGTGTCTAACAAGTATATCAAACGATATTTGATTATCAATTGTTCAATTCGATATTCAGGTGCATGTATTGTTACATTTCACCGTTTCGAACGAACTGTCGCACGATACTTGTGATCGATGTCATCATGATCTGCACAGCCGCTGGTGGCACTGTACCGGCGAACTCATTCCACTTTAAACGCATTTGTAACTTTCTTACCATATCCTCGAAGTTTTCGCTTGACAATTGCCCAATATTGTTCGATCGGTCTGAACTCAGGGCAATTCGGAGAATTAATGTGTTTGGCGACGAAATTAACATTTTTTGCAGCATTTCATTCTAGTACCTCCTTAGAGTAGTGGCAGCTGGCTAGATTCGGCCAAAACATAACGTTGGTCTTGTGTTGCTGAATGAAGCGTAAAATCCGCTTTTTCAGACACTCTTTAATGTGAACCATCGACGTCATTGTGTGAAATGTGATGAAAACCTTGGTTTTAAGGCCACAACTGCAGATTTCTTGCCAAATCATTAGTTTCCGAGCAAACTTATCAGCAAAAACAAATTTATACCTGGAAGGGACATCCCCACGACCAGTTGCCAGGTTAAATTTTCGTCCGGGGATTTGTTTATAATCCATTTTGACATATGTTTCGTCATCCATTAAAATACAGCCATAAAATTTCGTCAAAACTCGCGCGTATAGTAATCGTGCTCGCTTTTTGGCTAGTAAATTTTGTTTCAGGGAGCAATTCGGATTTTTAGACGCAAAAAAAGACTTCTATCCTCCTCTTAAAAGGATGTTACGCACGGTGAAAAAGTTGAAATCGTATTTATTTGCCAAATCACGTGTGGAGACACCTGGTTTGGTTTTCACGTACCTCAACACCTTTTTCCTCAGCTCTTTGCGTCTAGTGCCACTTTTATGATAGATGAGCTGTGCTTTATCCACGCTCAGTGTATCCTTGTAACGTTTGATTACAAGACACACCGTTGACTTTGGGAACATTAACACTTTTGCTATTTTTGATTTTATTGTTGTTATTTTTATTTTATTGATTTTATTTTCTCAAGTTCCATGATCCGTTATTTCAAGATGCGTCAATCAATCGAGAAAAACTTTTCATCAATTTCTTTGTCAATGAAACATTAACATATGCCTGTCAAACGTTGTTTGTTTCAACCACCAGGGAAGCGGTGGTATATTAAACCGTGCGTCCAGATTTACTTTGAATTGAACTTTACATGATTATTTGGTAAAACGGCTACTGAGCTAGTATACCACACTTTAGAGAGAGCAAATTGATTATCAAAATTGATTATCTGTTCAATATTCAGTGAATGAGAAGAGTGCGATAGTAAACACAAAATTGGATTTTCTGTAAATCTATTCCAATTCTTGTGCAACATCTTATTAAAGTTTTTGTCAAAGTCGATTTCAAGGATTTTTAGATTTTCTTTACTTCCTACGGGTTTATGTTAATTATATTATTATAATATTTTATTTTTGCCAGATTTAGTCTAGCTCTAAAAACTTTTCCAAATGTTTTAAACCATTCTTAAATCTTCTAAAACTTTCTAACATCATCATTTACGCACGTTATGTCATCGTCAGTACGTCATTTTGGCCGTTACATATAAATCCTAAATTTTGAATAAAGGGTTATACTCGAAGCACAATCAAAATCATTGACAGAGGATCTCCTTGTCTAACTGAACGAGTTATTCCTATTTCTTTAGATAATCTGCCATCATTTCAATAGTCTCGAGAGACAGTTTTCAGTTTAAATTCTGTAAGATTCATAAAAACTTGAAAAAGCTGTGGAAGATGGAAGCCGATGGGCAGGTTAAAATAAAAATGAAATCGTTGAATTTGGCTGAATCCACCGTGTGCAGCGTCTTCAAACGTTTTCGTGTTCGAAAGCATCACATTAAGAGAGTCGGCAACTGCAGTGGAATTGAGAATGATTAGAGCAAACCCAGGACTCTCGGATGACGATATTGATATGAAATATAAATTCGACAAAATCACCGTCCGGAAGATGCATCTTCACAAAGGTTGTCGTTCTTATCGTGCCAGCAAGAAGCCAAACCGGACACTGAAACAAAACTGAATGGCCAAAACATGCGTTTAGAAATTATATCAGGCTTGTTCGCGACAAAATTTGGACAGATTAAATATGAAATATAACAAATTTGCTGTTTGCTTAATCCAAGATGCATCTTATCCATTTAATTGTGCATTATATGTCATCTTAAAACTACAAAAAACTTCTTAAAACAGATCCATCCAGAGGATAGATAAACGGGCCTTATTTGAAAATATGAAGGGGGTAAACTCAACAAAACATTCGTTCACTGATCCCTGTAGTGGGTGCAACCACCCCCATACGGTTCCGTAGAAATTTTTTCAGATTAGGCCTATTTTCACTACCGCAGTCTCCTCAGAGCATAGCTAAATAAGTAAACTCAGCAACATCTTCGGTCACCAACCCGTGTCATGGATGCAACCACCTCTGTTTGATTCCTAGAAAATTTTTACATGACACTAGGCCTATTTGAACTACTGTTGCCCCATCGATCATAGATAAACTAGCATAATTTAAAAATACAGGTGAATTGTGGTAAAACCAACCATATCTTACTTTAACGACCCGTACGATGGATGCCTCCACCTGCATTTAATCTCGAGGAAATTTTTACAAAAGATTGGCTCTATTTGAACTGCCGTCCAAGCATAGCTAAAAGGCTTTATTTGAAATTATGAGGATGTAGGGTAAAATCAGCAATATCTTCGCTCGCCAACCCGTGCGGTCAATGCAACTCCATTCGATTTCTAGAATTTTTTCACATAAGATTAGGCTTATTTGGACTACTGCAGGCTCCTCTGAGCGTAGATATATAAACATTATTCAACATTATTCCACATTATTCCAGTGACATTGGGGAAAAATATGCTGAAATATACAGAAATAATTACTTAAAAACGATATGTTTACTTATAACTTGCAGCTGAAGTATTGAGTTATTTCGCGATTTTTCGATTTTTAAAATGCTTTGATATTCATGTATTTAAACAGTTTCATTTTCAATATGATTTGCGAAATCTCAGAAATGAAATTCAATAAACCATAATGAATGTCAATTACCTGTCGGGATCGAAAAATATGACAGCCCTGAGGATTCAATATCTCTTAATAATACAAGAGATGAGTCTTCTTAGTGAAATTCATGCTTATCAATTGATAATCAAAACAACAGTGACAGCAGATGTTTGACCCGCACTAACAGACTAACAAGTATGATTGTGTGGCAAGTACAATCATACGCTATATGCTCAGAGAGTCGAGAAATTTTCCTAAACGAAAAATTCCTAGGCCAGACCGGAAATCGAACCCAGCCATCTTCAACATGGGGTTACTTTGTAGCTGCACCTTCACCGCCGACTTAGCGAAGGCCCGATCTTGAGGTACATAATGTAGGTATTTCAAGGTTTTGAGCATATGGAACAATGTTGTCTTGGGAAGAGTTTTCAAAAGTACAAGTACTGTCGGTTGTTATGTGAATATTTCGGCTTTTGTTTTTGTTCGGGCTCCTACATTTTATCGTTGCGATTACGATATCATGATTACGACTTATATTACGATTTATCGTCATATAAGATTTGAACAGGGCTTAGGGCTGACGTATTGACAGGTTTTTTTTGTTGCAATAACAAACAAAATCAACTTAATTTTTTTGCAAAGTATCATTCTTCATTTTTATTATTATACTAGCTGACCCGGCAGACGTTGTCCTGCTTACAATGAAACTACTTATTGGAAAATTTAGGAAGGTATTAGCATCAATCAATATGCAACTTGCGATTTAAAATAAGTTCACTTTTGGCTTTGTTTTGATTTGCTGTGTTATTTTGACAGAATTTTTGAGAGTGCGTTCGTGTGAGTTCATTATAAGGGGCATATTATTAAGCTTGGGACCGATGTGCTAGTACTGACTTAGCCAAGCAAAAATCGTATTTGTTCGGGACCTACTGATCTAAGAGTTAGTCTATGGTATTAGCTCGAATCGCAAGCGTTCGATCTAGAGTAGTCTTGAACATTTGAATCAATCCATTGGGCTCATGAAGCATCGCTTGCACTTGTTGTACAATGTCTCGCTTCATGGTGGAATAATGTTGCTGAGTGAATCTCCTTGAAATAAATCTGTAGACATAGATGGTCTGCGTCCGTCGGTGGCAACATTGAATTCGCGTTTTGGTAAATTTGACCTGTAAAGTAGACGCTTTCACAATTTCATAATTTACTAATTTTTAAACTCTTTGAAGCATTAAGGTTCAATGTCCAGTTGCGCCAAAGAAGTCATTTGAAAACAACTATTATAACTCTGGATGTTCTGCAGAAAATGTTTAGAACCAGTTCCTGATCCCGACACAAATGAGCGCAAAGGCTCTGGTGTTTCATTTAGGAACTTCAATGTATTACAATGATAACAAACTACACTCATTGATCCAATGGCGACTGATATATTCGTATTGTCATCAAGATTTTGTGGAATGTAGGATTGCGCTTCGTAATTGTTTTATAAGGTTATGTTGGGCACGATTGTTGCCAGATCTTTCTGATACATGCCGATTACGCTTCTTTCTAACTCCATCGCTTGTATTTTGAGCTGCTCTTTCTTCTTCACTCAACATCATTCGAGCCCGTGAAATCCGTTGTCGATCCAATTCAGTTTGAGTTGCACGCTGATAGTCGCTTTGTCTCATTCGAGGTTTACTGAGCTAGCAGCCGACCGATATTATTCTGTCTAGTTGGAGGCATTGTACAACCATACTAATTGAAATTAACTGAAATCAAAACTGAAATCGAAATAATTTGTGTTTTCTAAATTCTAGTAATATCGTCGATTTCACCTTCCTGTTACACTTTTAATCACACAGCGAACGATACTAATGTAAACAAAAACGTAATTACACATCTGTCAGTTCAATACAAAAGACATAAACTAATACCTTCACTTTCCATTGACCTTCATTCCAATTCTTGACCAACAATAGAATAGGGTAATCAACATTTGTAAACATATACTTTCGAGCCTTTTTTCTCGCTAGCAATGGACTACACACGCAAATCTATAGCATCATCGTGTAGAGAAACTTTTCCATACATTATTATGGTATTGATTTGCGTGGAGTAACTGTAACCCAAGAGAAAAGGGCTCAGGAATAGTTGGTTACAAATGTTGATAGGCCTATTCTATTGTTGATCGAAAATTTCCATCTCGCTGCGAGGTGTCACCAATACAAACGTTCAGTTTATACGTGCTCGCTATGAATCGTATAGATCAGTGCACGGGCCTAACCTCAATTCCGTTTTGACATTTTTGGGTGGTTTGTTTTGGTTACTATCTTCTTTGTTTTGATTCCTAGAGTGAACAAATTTTATCACTTGTGCAGGATCGTTATTCTAACGAAACAATTTTTAAGTTTGAAAATCAAACTCAAATTAATAACTATGGAATCCATTGGGAAGTTGTCCAGAGTTGTCGTGCTTACGAATAAGTAACCAAAACAAACCACCCAAAAGTGTCAAATTTTTGTCGGACTGAACCGACTGACGTCTGCGTGCACTGATCTATACACTGAAGTTACTTTTTACACAGGAGTGAGTGCGATGGAAAAAAACTACTTAAACAAATCAGTATATTCCTAAATCCACGTAAAAACCCGTAATTTACAAAAACTTTGCAAAAAGCGAGAAAAGTTAGGTTTGAAACGCGTTTTTGATCAAATATAAGCGAACGTTATCTACTCGTTTGAATGATGAAAACCGCGTCAAATTCCGACAACCCCGTAAAAAATTGCAGAAATAAGCGACTCTAGTGTATTATCATTTTTGTACATCTTCTCAAAAGGTCCTAAGTAACAATCAGTGATTCTCTCTCTCTCGTTCTTTTTAGTCAATTGCGAAGCCATTATAATAGTTTTCATCGGTTTGTCCTTACAAATCGAAAGATGGTCTTGCTGTCTATTATGATATTCCCAAACAAAATGACAATTTGATTTTTATGATTTTTTCTCATTTTCTAGTAAAATTTTTCAATTTTTTCTTCATATTAACCTGTTGGGAACCAAGACGAATCAAATAAAAAAGAAATCAAATAAATCTATCGAGTCGTTCGTGAGTTATGCCGTCACGAACGGACAGCATTTCATTTTTATATATATAGATGTAGGTTTCAAGTTCTAACTTAACGAATCCGGCAGTTAGTGAATATTTAACTAAAATCCTACTTAATGGAATCGTCTAAATCGATTTTAGACTGATTTTTAGGCATTCATCTCCGTCCTATCTGTTGGTGATCGCGGCAACCCGTTTTTTAAAGCTGACATGTTTTGCTTTTGCTGTGTAGTTTTCGCAAAAATAAAAATTAAAATTTGAAATTGAAGAAAAGTTGAAATAATGAAATATCAGAGTGCTCAACATTGTGAATTTAATCGATTCCCACTCAAAGCGTGTTGTGATCGTGTTTGTTCAAATAGATTGTGCCTCAGTAGGCCTTTTCTCATTTTTTGTTTTCTGGTGCTTCGCCCCGCACCCGGACGTGCTTTTCTGCATTGGATAAGTAACTTGGTGAGGTCGTTTTAAGTTATAGGAAATGTATCCTAACTATATACACGCCAGGATCAAGAATGTCTATTTTGGATTCTGGAAGTGTGAAAATTCTTCACATATCCATTCTATATGTGATGATTTTCATGCGGTGCTTATTGCATATGAACATGACCTCAGAATGTAATGAACAGGCATTCTTGAAATGGGTCGTTGGATTTTGAATTGAGCTGTCACCTTCAATCTCCAGGGTTAAACATGTTTGCACATCGTGATAACTTATAAAGAAATGCAGACAAGTTTCTTCAATAAAAGCACTGCCGGTCAATGGGAGATTGATTGTACACACAACCCCCCCCTCACACACACATCTCCGTCCTACTTGTTGCATTTTTACACTGAATATACTGTCGCTGCTGCTACGGTTACTTGTTTTACCCACCGTTCTATGATTTGTCTGTGGAATCGCTAATCCGGCACTTGTCACCCTTGATGAAGTCAATCAGGCCTTTTATTCGTATTTCCGTGGTTTGCCCCGGCATTCATCTTCATAATCGATTCAAACCTGCCTTTAGTTCCTTTGGGTCAGGAGAACAAATCATCCAAACACAAATTCGGAAAATTCAAACCATGCGGATCACCACACTATTGGTAATACAATGTCTTATGTACACTGTTCAAGCTGGTATAAAATATGACGAGGTGCTTCAATTAAACAGTGTTTGACATTTATTTGAAACCAGCACGAAAAATAGACGGCAACAACGAATACAACTATTGAAGGCTGACTAGAAGTAAACTGGTACGCACAAAAAGACCTGTTATTCGTTATTCAAGAAGTTTAAAAAGATTCAAGGCACACCCCCACGTCCAGTCACGATGTAAAACTTTTAACCAGTAAGCTGCTTAGAATTGCGTTTTACGTATGTTTTGTCATCAATCAAAGGGCAGCCCTTGTGTTTCGTCAAAACACAATCGTACAAGAGCCTTCCACGCTTTTTGGCAACGGAATGCTGCTTCATGTGCCGGTTTGGATGATTACTGGCTTAGTACGACTTGTATCCTTTGAAAGTTGGCCTAGTACCTTCTGGCCACATCTTGAATCGAAAGACCGGGGTTGGCTTCAACGCACCTCAACAAACTCCTTTCCAAAACTTATGGTTTTCTTGTAGGTTTCGAGCACTCTACAAACTGTTGTTTTGGGCATCTTCAGCACTTCAGCCGGTTTGAAACCGGACCACTCTGGATTTTCCAGGTGTTTGTGCACAAAATATTTTCTTCTTTCGAATTCCACTTGACGTTATTTTTAAACGCGATCGACCACTGTGATCAAATTTGCACCAGTTTTTCTATATGGAAGTGTTAGCAAACAGGCGTGCAAGCAGCGCGCGAGTACCAATTTAATTTAGTCAACCTTTAGTTGCAAGCAGTGCTGTAAATAGTCATTTCGACCCAGTGATCTAAATTTGTCAACAGCTCCTTCCAGGAGCTGATTTTTACAATAGCACGTATGCAAAAAATGTGCTGCTCGATTAGTTTCATAAATTTGATTCACAATGTATTGTTCAAACTGATAAACCTAAGACGTGATAGTGCAATATCTGAATATTCAAATGATATTCATCAATGAATATCATTTGAATATAACAGTGAATATAACACTTTCTATATACCAGTTAGGGCAATGCACTATTAGACAAAGTTGTAGAATTAGTCAAGATCTTAAATTTTATCATACACCAATTTCATGAATTCTGCTGTTGAACATAGTTATCGGTAAATTTATCCAATTGCACGAAATGACATTTTACAGCACTGGTTGAAAGTCTTTCAGTGCTTAGGCCCGCAAGCTGTGATAAGCTCAGATTCGACAAAGCCTATTCGCTATTGTCAACCACAACTTGTGGTTCGAACCTTTCGGCCACTACCGATTACGGAACCGATGGAGAATAGATATACCACAGGGATACCACAGTAGAAAGGGCAATTTTCAAATTTTTCGCATTGTTCCTATTTCAACCCAATGACCTAATTTTTTGTTTTCGTCTTTCATATGGCTGAACTTTTTCGAGCGTATTGGAGACGAAACTTTCACCACCGAAACACGTATGCTTTCAAAATAAATCGCTGTCAGTACATTATAATTCACACCACTAGAGGCGCTGCTATTGCATAAATCAAGTGTCTCGATTCTAAGTGGACCGAACTTTAGCATTCGTGACTAGTTTGTAAGTCTTGAGGTTCCGTCCCCAAAATCACCATTAAAGTCTCATCATTTCAATTCAATTCATCAATTCAGTTCGCAAATGCTTTCCCATGCATGTAGAAAGTCCTCTCAATTCAAAAGCCTTTTTCCCCCATCAATCTTTGATTGATATTGTCTTTCCATTATCCGTTACTCCCATCCCAGAACCATCGACGGCGCGTTGAAATTCATTTCCATTTTGGCCCAGAACCCACTCATAATCATCGCCGTCGTTTTCGTCGTCATTTTCGTTATCCTAGGTGGCGGCGACGATGAGTAGCTACGGCAGCAGCAGCGGAATTCGATTAGAGGTACTTTATTTGAATTTTAATGAGAAAATCTTTCCATTTTCCGAAACTTTGTCTGTTCGACTCTAGCGCATCTGCGAGGTGACCTGAGTCGGTAAGCCGTGACGGTGATGTGATTTCTCGCTGGATGGGTGCTGCGGATGAGAAGCCAAAAGTGGAATCAATCAATCAATGAGGTCGGCCTTCGATTGGGATGGGCCCGAGCAAAGTGATTGGGATTTGGCGTTCGAGATGACGCTCTCCACTGAAAGGAAATTCGACTACGGCCAAAGCCCGGAAGAAAGCTAGGAGGGAGTGCAATTTCAGTGTCTTTGTTTGTGTTTCGAAATTTTCCTGGGAAATGAAAATTCTCTTCCACATATGCTTCTTTTGTGTCGCCACCGACTCAACGAATCCGGTAGCTACCCCGGATGTGAAAGCATCACCATCGGCTCGAGCTGGATTGGATTTACGACAAGGACAAAGTGTTTCATTAGCTCGCTTCCGAGCGAGTTAAATGGGATTCGGTTTGATGGAGTGTGCCCTGAGGGTTGATTAGTAGCTTGGCTTATCGAATGCACTGCACAAGACGACCCCATCCAACCATCGTTCGATCGAACGACGCAATCAAATCCGAAAATGGATGACTGCAGTATGACGAAATTACAAAGGATCTGGCGGTGCATGCAGGATGCTGGAACATCAGCGCTTTCGATGCATGATGGACGAAAATGAACCTACCGTTTGCAACCGGTTTGAAGCGAGGCCGGTATTTAAACATTGGTTCGAATCTGGATTTGGATAACTGTTATTTGAATCAATGAGTACACTGGAAAGGTTGAGTTAATTAGCATTAAATAGTCATTCATTTTAAATTAATTAAGACAAATGCAAATCGAATGTAGGTGAAGCAGATATGTAGAAATGCAACCAAGCGGAGACGTGTCTAGTATTTCCGCCAAAATGAGGAAAATATCCCACCGTTTCCTGTAAAGGCATCATCATCATCATCGTCATCATCAGTGTCATATCGGGTAGAGATTAGAGTGGCACATCAGGCACAAACATTGCACCGGGTTTTTTTGAGCACACGTAACGTGACGAGGCCAGCGCCATTGTCATTACCCTTTGAACACAAAACCCCGCTCCTGTGCTATGTCAAACGGAACAGCCGACGAATAACAACGGTAAGAGTCAACTGACTGAGCTGGTCCTTCCACTCATGATGATGATGCTGGTGGAAATCCATTTCTGCTGACGTTGACCAAAAACGTTTAGACGCCAAGACCATTAGACTGGTTCGTGTTTTCAAAGGTTCTAGTAGACATTCGTTAGCCCTTGTTAGTGGTTTGCAATATTTATGCATCGAGATTGGAAAATATCGTTTGTCTGATTTTAGTACTTAAAGCATATGGAAATATGAACAGGTCTAATGCCCATGGTATGAACACTGGCTATCAGGGCATGTCCCATATGTTGCTGCGCCACATTTCCCCGAAAGCTCGCTCGCTGAGACTGCACATATCGGTTTGGATTGTAATAGATGGGCCTTAATTACAAAATGCTTTCAACATCGTCCACTGGACGTTAGTCATTGTCTGTTTGGTGCTAACGAAGCGTTTTTTATTATTTGAACTGTCCAGCGGTTCGTACATTTATCCGACATTGTATCGCGATGATTTTTTAATTTGCGCTTATTTTTACAGGTAAGCTGGTTGCGGAAAACATAACGATATCGAATGCCACTTTGAACATAACGATATCGAATGCCACTTTGACAGAAGCGAACGCATCAGATATACATTTTTCAAGATCCCAATCGCTGTTAAGGACACTAAGAAAATGAAGCATTTTGATGGTCTAAAAAGTAACTGGGCTGTAAGGAAGTTCGCCTCCCCGTGATGTAGCTTGGTTAATGCTAAATGAACTACAATCAAGCCTCTGCTTCCAGGTCAAGGGCGGCTCAAAGCAGCGTCTGTTATTCATGTTAGGTGCGGCTGAGCTACCGCCTTGTTAATGCGCCCAGGACTCTAAATACAAAAGCCCTTGTAATACTCGGGAGTATTAAACATCAGCATCACGATGCTCTTCCTGCAAGATAGTGGGGTTGATTGTGGCCCTGCTAACTGACACCGAAAACTACAGCAACGAAGAAGGAAGGGCACAAGGAAGAGATTCGAACCGGAACAATCGGCATGGGCCTAGTCTGCGGATAAGGACTAGCTAAGCAACCATAAGTTCGAATTCTACTTGAGATGAGAACTCACTAGTTCACATTTAGCTCCAAAGATTTGTTTTGCTGAATAACAAGACACTTACAAGCAGAACTCAATTTTCTTTAAAGTGTCATTAGCGTTTAAAACAACTTGAAAATTCACGAAAAGTTTCTTGCTGCTATTCAACTCAACCTTCAAGATCATATGTTGTTAGCTGAGGAACTTGCTTTGAACTTAAAAAAATCTCTAACACAAAGTTCAATCAAAGTACTAACCGTACTTTTAATCAGCTCAAAGGTTCAAAATACATCTGTGTTGAACTTCTTTCCTACCTTTTGAAATACACGTTATATTCTTAATAACCATTTTAAAAATGTCAAAAAGATTGTTTACATTTGAAGAGTATAAAGTTACATTTGAAGAGTAGTAGTGGATAGCGTTAACTTGTTTATATTTTATCTTGATTTAAATCAGTACGATTAACATATGTACACAGATGGGATTAATGTTTTTCGTGATATTATTAAAATAGATACATAGCAGTGGCAACTTTTCCGTATTAAATAGGAATGAAAATTATCAGAATCGAATGTTTTGTATGTTGCTAAACGATTAACGGTAAGTGAACGAATAAATTGTGAATAACTTGTGTACTCAGTGTTCGGTATTCAGTGCATATTCCTGGATTTCCACTGGAGGTCTGCTTATTGAGCTCGAGATAGGTTCCGCTTCCTGAGAAATCAATTAGCCACATGGAATGCGAAAAATTAAGCTGTCACTTAGCAAGGTAAACTCAACTTATTTGCAGTTCAGGTTGAGTTCTAGATGATTTGATGAGAGACTTTAAGGTTCAGATGAGATCATAGGGAACAAAAAAGAATCAACTAGATAGTAAGTATTTACTTTACTTAAGAAAAAATCATCAAATTGAACTCAATCATTATTTCTCAACACAGCACTTTAAAAATAAATTTGCGGCAGGATTAGAGAAGAACAAAAATGCCGAAAATACATGTATTTTGTTTTTTTTTGGTTTCTTTGGTAGTTTTTGAGCTGAATAGCATTCTCTACAACCTTTTGAACGAACCTTTTGTGAACTTCAACGTTTTCTTTGGAAGTTGATAAGAATGCTGCTAGAAGCTTTAACATTGAATGCGATCTAGAAAGTTCGGTTAATTACTTAAAGAGTACCTTACTTTACTTATGTCTCCTGTCCATCCCAAGGGTTGCATCCCTACAACGTGAAGGACTTCGATACTGGGTGGCTGCTCTTTTTAGCCTTGACCTGGGCCTAGGTCAAATTTCCATCGGCTTCCTTTATTTCCTTATTGAGGCTCCGACGTCCCGAGCCCCTGGGTCTGTCTCTCCTGCTGGGTTCCGATTCAGCCCTTCTTTGCAGATTTCGTTCCCATTTCTCCTCCACTTTCGTTCTCGAATTTACACTGATATCGGTTTCTGTTAGCATCGACAATGGAGCTCAGCATTTGAGATCCAATTGTGAGGCCACCAGACACGAATTACATAATGCAGGCATCGGTTGATGAAGACCTGCAGCTTTTTAGTATTCTTCGCGTATAACATTCAGATTTTGGTGCGTTGACTTATCTGGTTTGACGTCCATATATTTCTTCAACTCGCAAAAGCAGCCCTAGCCTTCTTGATTCATGCATCCATGTCACTCTAGGTTCCGCCGTCTGACGCTATCTGGCTGCTAAGATATTGGAAGCTATCGACTTTCGCCACTGCTTGCCCCGCTACCGTAAAATTGAAGAGATTGTCCGTGTTGACATCCAGCGATTTAGTCTTGTTGACGTTGAGCTTTCTCTGCATATCAGAGCGCCGTTATGCTAACAAAGCAATTTAATCAGCTAAATCGTTGAAGTGCTCCATAGTGATAGGCTGCCAAAGCATTCCACGGTTCGGTACACGGTCAATAAAATCTCCCATGACCTCGTCGATTACGGTGAGAAACAGTAGCGGTGATAATATACATCCTTGCCTCACACCGGCCACTACCCGTATGGGGTCGGACAAGACTCCGTTATGCAGGATTCTGCATGTGAAAGCCACGTACTTCGCTTCAATGAGGTTGACGATTTTATCCAGGACTCCTTTGCGTCTCAGGGCGCAAAATCTTGGAATTCATTGACCTGCTCCAGAATGATTCGGAGCGTGACAATATAGTCCATACAAGATATTCCGGCACGGAATTTCACCTGCTTAAAAAGTAAGCTGAATAGATTTCTCATCATAATCCTTCAAATACCTGGCTAAGCCAATAAACACCATTTTATCAGAACTTTTGGTTACTTTGGTAACGATTGAAAACACTTGGAACGTGGAACTTGGTGTGGTGTAAGAATCACGATCTTTAGGATGAATTGAAGAATCGCTAGTTCGACATCTTAGTGTTGCAGTCATTGTCATACAATTTACCAAAGCTGTGGCAATACACACGAGCTGGGAACATCTTTCATCGTGATGGATGAGATGCAGAAGCGGGTGATCGGATTGTGGCCGATCGACCCCCGGATGTTCAGGTTGAGGATCAAGGCCCAATTCTTCGACTTTAGCATCATTAACGTACATAGCCGACATCTCGGAAGTACTGATGATTACAAAGAAGAACTCTACGCACCGCTGGAGCGTGAATACGACCGCTGCCCAAGCCATGACATCAAGATCAGCATTGGGGACTTCAACGGTCAGGTTGGCCAGGCGGAGAAGTATAAATCGGTTATGGGAAACTTCCCAAGTAACACACAAAACATCTTTTTAGAATTATTCATAATTGTTTGTATTATAAATGTATTATAAACGTATTGCAAAACTTGTCAAGTTTGAAGCGGTTTGTATTTCTCGTTATCTATATATCACTCTGACAAACGGTCGAGCTAAAAATATTTTTTCAAATGCTGCAAGTGATTGATACTTTATTATTGTTCTTGAAAACGTGGTTCCATTCATTTATAAAACATCAACAGGACAAGATTTTACACCAACCATGTTTTGCAAAACGTGTTCTTTTTTCTCATTACGATGAATATGTTGTACAAGATTGTGGTTTCACTGCCAACGGGAAGCATATAATAGAAACTCAGAGTTTACTTCTCAACAATCTGAGTTGGCTTAGCAAAGAAGCTACAATCTGATCACGCCAAGGACTAGTGTTCAAATCCCACGCTTGGCGTTGTTCTATTTTTGTATGCGGATCATTTTTTTTTCCATTTTATGTTTTATAAGGCTTCACTTTTTGCGCTTTTTGCGTCATATTAAAGTACGAAATGAAGTATTGTACATCTAAATTTATAATCTATTTTTGTCATTTAACAGTACTATCAACTTGTTTAATACAAGCTGTGTTGCTTGGGTTCAGCACACACCAGCTGACCAACTTCTTTTATCGAGTTCCCAATCTCCAAAAACAAGGCCGTCCGCTTATTGTAGCTTCTTCCAGATCAACCTCACACATTGGTACAACTGGAGGTTACCAAGTCAAACGGAATCACTAATCAACTACATTGCCAAAACTTTATTATAGTTTTATGAAAGCCAAGCTTTATTATAGTTTTATGAAAGCCACTAGGAATAAATTTGATTTTATTATGGCAGCAAGAGGTGCCAATAGCTTTTAAGTTTTAGTTAAGTTTATGAGAACTTATAGAGGTTCCTTACAACGATCTTAAAACCTTGTCTTTTAGAATTCCTGTCGCTCCTATCAGATTTTTTATTTTAGCTTTATGAACTTGCAAAATGCTGTTTTGAAGTGCCGTCTTAGGACTCATTCATTACGGTCAGTTGAAAAAGCATTTTCAAACCATTTTGCCTCCAGTAAATGCATTTAACGGCAAATTGGCATTTAGAAAAGTCAACGAATGACCAATTAGGTTTATTGTGGCCATTGCGATGGTATATTGGCTTTTCGGCAAAACTGTGATTTCATCCAATCGCCATATTGAAGTACAAGAAACCTTCGAAATGAGGTTAAATTTTAAATGTAATGTAACTGAACTGTAGATCAGAGACCAATTTCGGCATTCTTTTAGATAACCTTAGTGAATTGCATAAATTTTCAGGAAACCTCATAATTAATTTATCAAATATATTTGTTTCAATTTTGTTTTTGTTGATGTACACTCGTATAATCTCTGAGGCGTATTTATTTTCGGCTTTTATCGTGCCAATACTCACCATAAAATTAAATGCGCATATGATTTGGAGCATCATACGTTGTAAAATACTCAATTTGTTTTGGATATTTTGCTATCACAGAAATTTTTCCGGAACATCAGAACTGTTTTCTTAGATACTATTTCCTGCTATATGAATAAGAAGAGCAGATAATCGAACAAAGCAGAACAGCAAAAACCAACCACGACTGTGAAGTTTGACAGCTATGGCTATTTGGCCCTATGCTGGTTTTGATGGCGGTCAATTGGTTTTATGAAGTTTCTAAAATAACATAACATCTTTTACTAGAACATTTCCAAAAAAAAAATATGGTTGTTTATTACCTGTTAAGGATTAATTGAATATCTTTCACCTGTTCCTAGGTAAACAAGTGTTCGACAAAGAAATTAGTTATAAGTAATTTAGTTTAGTTAGTTCTGATCTAGTTCTACGCTTATTTTCCAATCCCTGCCATTCAAGTCAGAAAGGGGTATGGGCGCGTTCTGTCGAGTTGGTTGCGACAGATTTCGTGTGTGAATCGGCTGCCCCACTAACGTTTAAAAGTGCTTAAACCAAATGGACAGCCTGTAATGATCACTTGAAGATGTTATGGGGGATCATTGCCCTGATATTCCTAAATGTAGCACGTTGTAAAATGTATCTTGTCTGTATTGAGAAAACGAGTTCAGTCTGTGTTAAGTAAACGAGTGGAAACTCATCGGGAATGATCTCTCTTATGCATCCGTCGAACCATTCTGAACGGCTGTTGTGAGAATATCACCATGAAAATCTCACATGTGCATAGCGTGTTACCAATTACTAATGCTTTTTATTTATTTTTTCTCTTCTCTTCCCTATTCTATGACCACGAGCAATACCATATGACATCCTAAAGTAAAAAGCAGAAACATCGAGACAACACAGAGCATTAATTAAAGAACGGTTTAAACCCTAACAAATTTTACTTTCAGCCAAATTTTCTAACACAAGGTAAGCAATTAAATGACCACTATAAAATATACCACGACATAATATATAACGGGAAAAGGGAGGGACCATCAGGGCACCCAAGTGAAACGATATGGATAGGGAGCATGGGACTGCCTCCTCTCTATTGTTAACATTTCGCGGAACGGGGGCGGGTTCTTCGACCCCATCTATTGTGTTTATTCTGTCAATCAAGGGCTCGATTCTAGTGCTGTGGATTTGAACTTGCTTTTGGAAGGAGATTCTCTTCCCTATATTCGCGGGTTTCGCGTAAGTGTATCTGCTTACGGGCCCGCCCAAACGTTTTTGGCCTTTCATACAGGAGCTTGATGATCACAAACAACAATAGAATCCTGATCAAATCATTTTTCAGATTATTCCACTGCTATGGAAAGTTAACTTGCTACAATAGATGGTAGTATCTCATCATCATCATCATCATCATTATCAATTCTAAGCTTATTTTCCACTACATCTTCAAAATTTGGTTATTTCAACTAGAGTGATGGGGGTTGGAATTAAATACTATGCAAAACAACCATTCAAGTCATTAAAAAAATCTTTTTTTTATGATAAATATGGTTCAAACGTAATGAAAAGTTGAGCTATTTATTAGTTTAAAGGAAGCTTAATATTTATTGATCCAGATTATACAAAAATTTTCATTTCAATTTCCAAAATTATAATTTAAATATCTTTGATAGATTTCTACCAGTGCTGGAAAAAATCAATTCATCTGCACTCAAATGTCTGAACATGAAGACAACCTTAACGGACAGACAAACTATCCCCAGTAATTTAATTTTGAAATGACAGTGTTTTCAGTGTTCTTGATCAGAGCAACCGCTGAGTTTCGAAGTCATTATTTAGTTTTGTTCATTCGTCGATAGATGTTCATTACCGTCTGTGCTGTTGTCAATATCACTATTCAATTTCATCAAGGTGGCTAGAATGAAATATATTAAAAGAAAGCGTTAAAAGTTCCGTCAGTGTACGGTAGATTGGAAATAGAACAGAAGTAATGAAATTTGATCGAAAGGGCATGGGTAAAGTAGTACTCGAACCAAGGACGTTACTTTTCCCTAACATCTTACTGCGGGGTAGGCACAGACGAGTCTACCCCTCAACAGGCAAAAGTAACGTGTTGGTACGCGCTCATGTACTACTGGTAGCTGTGTGATAGTTTCTAGCGGTAGTTTGTATGCACTCTGTTTTGATGCGCACATGGGAGAGGAACTTTATCCTTTTTGGGTTTGTTTTGATTCGCAACGTCTGAGATCACTCAGGTGTGTGATTTTCAAAACAAATACAATTCATTAACACTGACTCAAAATGTTTTTCATTACGTATGATAGTAAGTGATAAAAACAGCCACTGATTTCTACGCCTTACTTGTCTAACAAACAAGAGCCTACTTGATTTTGACGTTTGTTTTGTCGAACAAAACACCACCAACAAACATCTTATCATTCGAGCATGCTAAAGTCACTCAACCTCAACACATCAAACCAATTAGTTCCACACCAATAGCATTCCGCAGAGGACGTTCCGGCATAACTTTGAAACAACACCGATGATCAACGATGCCAGTTTACGTCTTTCTCTAATCTATCAGCCCTCTGCGCTGGTCGATGATTCTAAGAAATACAATTTATCACAATGAATAGGAAATTGCTTTCTCCGGTTCCTCTAGCTTACTTTCTCGTGGTGTTTAATATTTTAGACATCCTGCTTGGCATTGTGAAAGCAACATCTCACAACTTCCCATCCACCTGTTTATGGTGAGGACCGTGCAAACAGAAAGCAATTATTCCTCACTCAATGTGACAACAAACAGGACGCTCGCGCTATCCCTACATTAGTACCAGAGGCACCACCCTCTAATGGGAGTATTTTCCCCACTTAGGTATGGCTTTAAGACCGGTCTACGGCGAGTAAAGCAGGATAATGAATTGCCTTCTACTGGGGCGACGACGAGTGAGCTTTTGCGTAAGCTCTTCCGAGGCTAGAGGATCTAGTCGAATAGTAGTAGACGTTAGAAGCAATCACTCTCCTCGTTCTCTCACATCACATCCCGGGCACACGCGTGGCGCTTGGCATGGATGACACGGACGAACGACGCCATTGCTGCCTGCCTGGCTAGCTCTGATCCAGGGAACATATTCTCATTTGTCGTCTGGAGTGAACATTGCTTTGATGAACTGTGGGAATAGAAAGTGACTCAGTCGATGGGGTTGGAATGGGGGTCATTTTTGGGATGAGGGGAGTGTTTTTTGGTGAATGAATCAGCAGTATTTCGCTTTGATCCCCGAGGAATGACGCTGGACACGAACAACAACGTCGCATGGCAAGCCGTGCTGGAAGTCCTTTCTGTACACTCCGAAAATAAGTAGTCCAGCACAAACAACAATCAGTAGCCATATCGGACCGAAATGTTTTTGTTCAATTTGCTCGTCATATTATTTTTACTATCAACCTATACAAACAGTGCAGCTGATTAATATTTTGTTTTTGAGAAATCAGCACGATTCCACTTCAGGGTGTAAATCGTTCTCGTTTTTGTCGGTGATGGAACGGGTGGTGACCTGTTTCAATCACTGTGACTCTATTTTTACGTTCGATTTGGCTTCGGAAATCGTTACCGTATGCTGTTGGTAGATGTGTCTCGATTTGGTAACGTTGTTGAGTGGACTGTGTTGTATCCTTTGATTAGCGCCGTTGCAGTTTTAATTTTGAAAAGTTCCGGAGCACTTTAGCCAATCCTGCCGGTAAGGAGGCAGGGCATGGGTCAATTGAATTAACCGAATTGAGTTTCGGGCGTTCCGTTTGATTGGATCCATTGAGTGATTTTTGCATGGTAAGTTGCAATGGTTGGCGAGGTTACAATTGGATGGAGAGACTTTCAAAAGTCATACATTAAACTGATGAGCAAAATTGGAACAATCGGTTATCTGTTAGTCCAGTACTTTCAATCGAGCAAACGACCGGTCAAAGTGATGAGTTTTCGCCTCTGTTGTACTTCAGGCTCTTCAAGTCGAATCAATTTGTACGCCTGATAAACTAACCTTGATCGAAATTTGCAGTATAACATTTAAAACTTGTACGACTTTTACTCGGCACTAAGTGTGTATCACTATATTTTGATATTTTTATTCATATGGCAGCCACGACGAGTTAAAACAATCCAAATGGGCCTCTCTTCGCCCACGTCTACGTTTTGTGTAAAAATCACGGTCCGTTTTCATTTTCGTCAAAGCTTTTATTTCTGTGTATATACATTTACTATACCACTTTACCTGATAGAGATCTTTTTTCCTCTCTAGACACTACTGTAGGTCTGACTGAAGAAATCAATTTCCAGTCAGATCACGGAGAGTAGTATCATACACTACTCGAATTTCTCGGCTATCCTGCAACCAATTGAGTTGATTTTTTGTTAGTAGTTACGGTCTATGATGAACTTGTTAACGTATGCCCTAAATAAATTGACTGATTTTATCGATGTTTCAAGCGATTGCCCTGCCACCTGGTGGTGAACCCAACTATATATAGCCAACCAAAGCAACCCTGCTGCACTGAAAATTAATTTTCGTTTATACCACGAAATCGAAGGTAGATCGCAGCAAGCCGTGCTTTGAAACTGACGTGTTTTGTTTCTACTTAATTCGTAATTCAACTTAAACAAACAGTTAAATCATAAGAACTCCGTGTGTTTTGTGTACGACGTAGTGAATATAATCGATTCCCTCCCAAAATATTTAAATAACGGTTGCATTTCCCCATTTTAAATTTTTATTTTTGCACCCGGAGGCAGAGTTAAATCAGATATGTATTGTTTGTTGTTGCTATTAGTATTGAGCCACCCGGGTAAAAAAGGTTAAATTAAAGTATTTTTCCACTTGGTCGCGAGTGTATTCATGATTATTAGCAGTTTAGAAGTCGATATAGAGTAGCGTCATAACGAGGGATTTTGATAAATGGCAGAGTAAGAAGTGAAAAAAAGAAGACTAGTGCAATGTAAAAAACGGCCATTTGCTGGTCAGAAGCAATGATCGAAGCTAACGCGCATGCGCGTCAGTGCGTCTGAGTGGCTGGCATATAATTTCAGATGCACTCATCACGTGGTCTACAGAGGGAGAGCTGTCATTTTTTTTTCATTTTTTTTACCTGCAATTTTCATTGTATTTCATTCGTGCACGAAGTACTAAATATATTCGTGCTGCTCCACGCGAAAAGGATGATAGGATGAGCTTCTCCTTTAGAGACATAAATGCATCCTTTAGCATGACAGGGTGGCCGTCCAAATGAAGACTGAACATCAGCAACAATTTCCGGTGAGATCTGTCCTATTATATCTTAATTTGAACGATACTACTAAATACGTGCCATCGTTAAAACAATATGACTTGATGATGGAAGTGTATGCACAATACTAATTTCCATTTGATGTTTGTATTGTGTCTATGCGGGGCTGGTTGTAAGTGAAAGTGACCTCGGAATGGACGTGAGTAACCAGGCATTCTGAAATGGGTCACTGAAACTCAACAGAGCTATCACCTTCCAACTCCCGGGCTAAAAATGTGTGTCGTGTCGACAAAAGTTCGTTTAACTGCAAACATTTTTCTTTCATACATTCACACATTCACACACACACACACATACCACGAAATCAAAGGTAGGACTGACAAATCTATTCGTTGTTTTCTGCAACGAAACCGATTTGTATTTCTTTGCAGCAGGAACACGAACATTTATGAATACGTCCGAAGAGAAGCAGCGATTGACTGGTCTTCACGAAATTCATTTTGTGCATTGTACAAAAAAAGCGTAATGATAGCATTTTGTTAGATGATAAGCAATATGAATGTTTCATACAATTTACGAGACATTGGTTCAATGTACAAAATCCATGTTTACGAAACGAGTGAAAGCTAATTTACGAAAATAAATGTTCAGTGTGTGTACAGAAAACAATTGACAGTGTTATCAGTTGAATTTTAGCAATCTTGGTGATAATGACGACGTCAAGCAACCACACGACTGCAACTTGGCACCCCAGTGGACCCAGTTAAATCAAAATAACATGTTTGGATCGGGTTTATTTATTTGAATCAATTGGCGAAGTTTTGTCTAAATGGTAAATATATATTTAAATTCGGTTGATAATTAAGAATTCTCGAGTAATTCATTAGGGCCAAAAAGCCATTTGTCAACAATGACTTCAAACGTGAATCTCCCACGAATCACGTGACTCCTACTATATCCAGCTGTTCCATATGGTAGAACTAACATTCTTCTACCAGATGCTGCTTTTATTTCACGAGATTGATTTAAGATTCAAATGAAATTGACATTTAAAGTCATTGTTTACAAATGGCTTATGGGCACTTAACATGAATTACTCGAGAATTTATATCCAGACAAAACACCACCTATACTGAGATCAAATCCTTCTTACGAAATTCAATTTAGAATATTTTTCACAGTCACTGGCAATATCATGGAGGGTTCCGATAAATTGTCCATATATGAGCAACGTAGTCCCGGGCAAGATTTGACCAGAAATAAACTCGTTGTTTGATTCTTATATCATTCAAGGTGTCGATTGATACATTTTTGGCCACTTTTCCTGTGGCAATCGGATCATGTTCCGGCACATGGCACTTTATATAACCACTATTGTATTTGTTTTTGAATTTTTAAGTGTTTTCAGTTGATGGTATATCCACCACAATTGTACGTCTTTTTCAGCTGTTAATCATTGAATTTTTGGGTGGTAGAACTTGGGGTTATTTCATAGAGGCAGCATAATTAATCATCAATTAAAAGAGAGATTTGAGCAATAAAAAATGAAAAAAGTGCCATTAAATTATTAAGGCCTGTGCCAACAAATAATGTGTGATCAGCATTAAAAAATTAGGAATGAGCAATAAAAGATGAGAAAAGATCTTCGGATAATCTAATTGTGACCGGTAAATCTGTCAAATAAAGCAACAGCTATTAGTATATGTGCAATTAAATATGGCAGTATTTCCGCCAAATTATGTAATTTGAGCACTAAACTATTCGCATATGTCTTTTAATTTTGTTGGATTTTCCCATAAAAACAGTAAAATGAGCAATGGATATTTATTTATCCATTGCTCATTTTACTGTTTTTATGGGAAAATCAACAAAATTAAAAGACATATGCGAATAGTTTAGTGCTCAAATTCATAATTTGGCGGAAATACTGCCATATTTAATTGCACATATACTAATAGCTGTTGCTGATTTGATAGATTTACCGGTCACAATTAGATTATCCGAAGATCTTTCTCATCTTTATTGCTCATTCCTAATTTTTAATGCTGATCACACATTATTTGTTGGCACAGGCCTTAATAATTTAGTGGCACTTTTTTCATTTTTTGGTGCTTTTTCTGAATTACTAAGTGCAGGTAAATATTTTAGCCTTTCATAGAGGAGTGTGTTAACCTACACCCAAAAGATAAAAGGATGCCAAAAAATGCCATTTCGGTTATTGCAATCATATCTTGACAAATCCTCATGATTCAGAAAATTTTGCCCATCATGATCCACAAAGGGTTTTATGGTATAAACGAAGCCATACGAGTCTAGGATTTTTTTTTTCATTAGGGCAAATCTAACATTGAGAGACTCTCTTTGACTACATTCTCTTTCATTCATATTCCAATCACCTTTACGTTTTCTTCTACTATTTTTAGAGTATGCTAGCCAGTACTGTTGTGTTTTGATCTGTACTAAAGAATGCCTCGAAAGTGTTATAATGGCGCTGTAATGATCGAAAGAGAGTGAGCCCGGAGAGAATCGCCCTAATGAAAAAAAAAACCGAGAAGTGTGTGCAATCGGTTGGAAGCACACAGATTCCTGGAAACAAATTTATCACTGTATGCATAGTGCCTCGACAATCGAAGCAACCATTGGGTTTTTGTTCAACCGTCAACAGTTCAATCAAAACAATGCATTAGGTCCTAAGTAACATTGAGAGATTCTCTTCGTCGACTTTCTCTTTGGTTAATAGCTTGTCTATTAAACGATTTGCTGATGTTTTCTGCGTATTGGATCCATAATCACACTTTATACTACCTTACTGTATGTTGAAAATAGTTGAACATGTTTTTACATAGCCTTAGGAACTCAAAGAGAAAGTCGACAAAGAGAGTCTCTCAATGTTACTTAGGACCTAATGCATTGTTCAGCTTGAATTGTTCAATGTAGGTGAGACAATACCACACAATGCTGCAGCGCTATTGGCCACTGTTGAAATTCCGCTATCAAGTCTAGGATTTTTTTTTTCATAAGGATAAATCTAACAATGAGAGATTCTCTCCTCTCTCGCTCTCTTTCATTAATTATAGGGTGATACGGTCAAAATTTGGACCGATTTACGCGTGTAAATCGGTTTAATCGTTTATTTAAAAAATCAAATTAAATTTCTTTTTCAAGTTCAATTAGTATAAAATTCAGGAAAAATATTCAGTTAGGCCTCCGCTTTTCCAAATCCGAATTGCCGGGCCTTACGCTTGACCCCTGCCATCAGATTTTGTACAGCCACCTTGTCCACCTTCTTCGCGCAGAAAGCCAGTTTGCCTTGAACTGCTGCTCGTCCTTAGCAGTTTTTTTTGGTCTTCTTTAGGTTCCGCTTGACAATAGCCCAGTATTTCTCAATTGGGCGGAGCTCTGGCGTGTTGGGAGGGTTCTTGTCGCCTGGGAACCACCTGCACGTTGTTGGCGGCGTACCACTCCGCGGCCTTTTACCGTAATGGCAAGATGCCAAATCCGGCCAAAACAGTACGGAACAACCGTGTTTCTTCAGGAAAGGCAGCAGACGTTTATTCAAACACTCTTTCACGTAAATTTCTTGGTTGACAGTCCCGGAAGCTATGAAAATGCTGCTTTTCAAGCCACAGGTACAGCTGGCTTGCCAAACCAGATATTTCTTTGCGAACTTTGACAGTTTCGTGTGCTTGAAAATATCTGCTACCTTTCCCCTTCCTTTTGCCGTATAAAACTCCTGTCCCGGAAGCTGCTTGTAGTCGGCTTTGACGTAGGTTTCGTCGTCCATTACCAAGCAGTCAAACTTCGTCAGCATCGTCGTGTACAGCCCCAGGGATCGCGCTTTGGCCGTCGTATTTTGTTTATCATCGTGATTTGGAGTCACTACCTTCTTGTTAGTCGATAGTCCGGCTCGTTTTTTGGCTCGATGCACGGTTGTAGACGATACACCCAGCTTATTTGTGGCATCTCGGAGAGATAGGTTAGGGTTTCGCTTGAAACTACCGGCAACTCTCTTTGTCGTCTCAGCGGCTTCCGGTTTTCGATTTCCCCCCGATCCAGACTTCTTGGCTGTCGACAAACGTTCCCCAAACACTTTAATTACATTTGTAACGGTTGATTTGGCAACTTTTAGCGATTTTGCCAACTTTGCGTGCGAGTAGCTCGGATTTTCGCGATGCGCGAGCAAAATTTTGATACGCTGCTCTTCTTGCTTGGACGGCATTTTGACAACTGAAGAGTGAATTCCAAAATCAAAATAGGAACAACATTCTACACAAACACACCTTCAAAATGAGGGGTGTTCAGGTTTTTTAAATGCAAAATTGAAAGAAATACGTCAAGTTGATATTGACCAAATTTTGACCGTATCGCCCTTTACATTATCATATAAATATTTCATGGAAATGAGAGGGACCATCAGGGCACCCGATTGCAGCACTCTGGATGGGGAGAGTGAGAATGCCAATTCTCCATTGGTAACAGTTTGTGAAAAAAAAGAGGACGGGCTCTTCTTCCTCATGTTAGATGGCTTGCTCTTTTGACCAATTGTTCAACCTTGTTGTTGGAAGGAGATTCTTTATATCCCTGTGGATACGTATACGTGATGTTGCCTATCGATCCACCCAACCCCTTTTTGGCCCTTCATACAATGGCATGATTAGGATAATCAGTGGTTATTAAAGCTTGATCAAGTCTAACAGCGAGGAGAGCCCATTGCTGTCGGCCTTAGTTTCCATGCTACAATGGGTGGTAGTACATATCATACATCATACATCACATATCTACAAGAAAGGGGTTTATTAACGCTTGAAAACCAATTCAAACCAACAGTTAGGATGCTGTTGGGGCTACACACAAGGTGTGATTTGAATTTGGACCGATTTATTTCAACAGGAAGCGTGCTCCTGAGGCCTCTTACAAATTGTGATGATGGATATTAATTAGCGATGATATTGAAAACGTTCAATGGCTGATTTGGAACCATTTAAACCATCAGTAGAAAAGCTATTTTGGCCACTCACGAAGTGTGATGGTAGTTTCTCACATAAAGTGGAATGGTGAATATTTATTGAGTATGCAAGATTATTTAAAAACGCTAAAGAGCCGACTTTGACCTATTGAAACCTACAGTAAGGCCGTTTGCTCGATTTAAAAAAAAAACTCTTAATAGCTGCTTTGAACCGATTTAAACCAACAGTAAGGATGCTCACAAGGTCTGAAAACCGTGTAACTTTTACCAGCGCTGAAAGGCATTTCACACCAATTTATACCAGCTGCAAGGATGGTGCTGGATTCACTTTTAAAGTGTGATTAAAGTTTTGATTGGAATGACAAGGTCATTTAAAACGTTCGAACGCTGATTAGATCTTATTGAAACCAACAGCAAGGATGCTGGTGAGGCCTCCAACAATGTGTGATGACGGTTGGTCCTTGGGAAAACAAGGCAATCGAAATACACTTTGAAGGCTTACTTGCACTGATTCATACAAAGAGTAAGGAATTTTCATCAGGAAGATTAGGTTATTTTTAGTATTGTTTGAAAGTCGATTAGGACTGATCAATAATGAACATGCTAATCGAGCCTCTCACAAAGTGTGATGGAGGATATCCTTTGGGAAAATAAGATACTCAAGTAACGCAAAAGAGCTAATTAGGACCGATTTATACTAATGCTGTGAAGGCCACTCACAAAATGTGTTGATGGGTTTTTATTGGGAAAACAATGCATTATTTACAACGCTTAAGAGCTGATTTGGAATAATTTATACTTTATAAGTAACGATGCCTTTGATGCCTACAAAAAGTAGATATATGATTGCGAAGACAAGGTTCTTAAAAATATGACCGAGGGTCTATTTGGTTCGATTTGAACCAACAGTAAGGATGGCGTTAATATTGCCTGCAAGTTGATTTGGACTGATTTAAATCAGCATTGAGGTTGCAGCTGAGGTGGCTGTTCATTGGAAAAACAAAGCACCTCCAACAATGTTTTTGGGCCAATATGGACCGATTCACACAGACAGTAAGAATGCGGTTGATGCCATACACAACGTGTGATTGTGATTTCTGGTTGGGAAGACAAGATAATTAAGAAACGATTGACGGATGATTTAATCCGATTTAAATCACCAGTATGGTTGCTCTAGCAGCCACTCACAGAGTGTGATGGTGATTTTTCATAGGGAAGCCAAGATTGTTTCTAATAATGCATGGCTCGTATGTCAAACAAGTATTTCTGTGTTTCTTTGATTTACTGTAAAACTTTCAGTGATTTTAACACGATTGCACACATTTGGGTAGAACTGCATGATTGCACACATACTCTATATAGAAATCGCACTTCATATAAGATTTTTAGCGTAAAACTCAGACTCATAAAACAAACATAAATCTAATAAAAAAGGTTTTTAATCTTGGCATCCTAAGCTTATTGCTTTCAGAATTGTCATGGTCAATGGTCGATGAACCACCGATAGCACCTATCATTTCCTAAATATTTTATCCATTATACACTCCATAACAACTATTATCAAAACTTTTTGGATTTGAAATTAAAAAATGCAGAAAAACAGAAAAAAATCTTCATCTTCAGTTTATGTTAAGTGATCTCTAAAAACCAACCGATCGATGGCAGAGCCTACCTTGTTTGTTTGTTTGCCAAACTCAACACAAATCGCTTTCACAAATCGCTTTCACAAATCGCTGACCTAACCAACAACCTTCTGGGTCTGAGCTAGCACTATCGTCACCATAGTCAAACGAAATAAGTTTACGTAGCAATAAGAATTGGTATACTGGAAAAAAAGAAGAGCTTTTCACTCCAGTGTACTCCAGCGAATCAACTTCTCAGACAAGAAAAATAGTTCTCGGGACTTATGTTGTTGTATTTTATACTTCTTCCGTTTCAATGGATTCCATGAATTTTCTTCCATTCAAAGTTTGCACAAAGATGAAATTCTTCTTTGGCGTAGAAATTTGCCGCACAATAAAACTGTTAAGTAAAAAGTAATCCACTCTTTTTGTTAGTTTCTGACGTCAGTAAATTACTTCTAGCAAAATGTGCATTCAATTGATATAAAACATTGCACCTATTACATTTCCACTGTTTTCGTCATCCTGGATTTTTTCCTCATCATCATTATTTGCCTCGTAACTAACATGAAAGAAATGCTTTGCATCAACAACCTTCATTAACACCCCGTCATAATGGGACCTTTATTACAAGCGTGTTCTTCAACATCCGGTGCAAAGTTTTCTTCACTGGATTTGCCTTAGTACGGTCGGAGAAAGCATAATTTACATTACAAGTGACTGTTATGTCCGGCGATAAGGGTTCTAATGACGGCTTCTAGGTGGGTTCGAAATAAATACTGTACTAGTGCGGGTGAAATGGTTTGAGAAATAAGAAAATGCTTTTTGGTGTGGATGCTGTAGTTAAACCTAGTTGCAGTTCCGTTTGAGCAGTTTACCAAATAATTAAAAATAATAGTCACATTACTTACCGGATAGTTTCCACAATAATTGCTATGATTTGTTCTGAAAGAAGAAGAGAAGGTAAATAACATTAGTTATTAGGTAAAAGGGTTATGAGAGTGTTATAGTAAAGTAATAGTTCGCACCAGTACACTGCTTTAGATGTGTGATGTCTTCGGAAAATTTAATCTGAAAAATATTTTGGTCTGGGTGATGAATAGGGTGGTCCTTTTATGTTCATAATAAATATGCTATCTTTTTATTCGTGAATTCAATGTGAATTTAACTTTGTTAGGATAGTCATCATGTGGCGCAAAGAAGGACGCATATTTTGGAGATACAAATTTGTTGCTAGTTATTGTTTAAAAAGAAGAGGTAGAGGTTGAAGTGTAAAAAAACAATTTTTCAAGATATTTTACTATCTTATTTGCAAATATTTTCAAACACGAAATACGTGAACTGAAATTACAAACTTCCAACTACAAGATCTATGCAAAATCGTTTGTTCTCTCTTGTCCCCTGGTGAAAACAATATTTTAAGATTGCTAGTTTTAAAATTTATCTGCATAAATTTCGATCAGCATCATCAAAGAGTGTAACGTCGTGAGTTTTTTTATGACGATATTTATAATTTGCAATAATTCGTTCAATGACAATATTTTTGGTTCACTCAACCTCTTCTCCTCAGTTAAATGCCCATCAAGTTCTGTGCAACACTTGCGCCATCTTTCTTACACACTTTCATCCACTCTTTCATCAAATCCTTTTCGTTTTTGAAGACCATCTCTATTCTCCGGAGCTTCCTGCCATTCATAATTGCTCAGAATTTTTCTAATGGGCGAAGTTCTGGCAAGTTTGGCGGATTGGCCTTCTTCGGCACAAAAACATCATCGTTGGTTTCGTTCCACTCTATCACTGGTTTTGCAAAATGGCACAATGCCAGATCCGGCCAAAACAGAGTGTCACCTTCGTGAGATCGGAGGAAGGGCAGCAGGGGCTTCTGGAGGCATTCTTCTCTATTTAATATGGCCGTAGATGGTTCCGGTCGTGATGTAAAGCATGTACTTTTTGGCAAATTTGTCGACCTTTTTCTTCCAGGATTTCTCCAGAACATCCAGGCGGGACTTGCCGACGAGAAACTCCAGCACGATGATCTCGCCGTCCGCTTTAATGCACGTTTCATCGTCCATTATGATGCATTTTGACCGCACCAACCACACCCGGTTAGCTTCCTGGCGCGTGATTAGGCTACCTTATTCTGTTTATCGGTTCGGTTAGGCGCCTTTCATTTTCTGTTGGATGAACCAGACGGAGGAATTGCCCTTCTTGGCCACGTCCTGAATCGAATGGCTCGGATTCCGCTTGAAGTCCCTCACCTTCTTTGCGTTCACGGGGTCGGTCGTCTTCGCTTTTCTTCCGCTGGGTTGTCTGGGTCTCCTTGAGCGATTTAACCACATTTTACCACGGTCGAATTGTCGGTTCCCAAGTGTTTTGCGATCCACCTGTGCGACTTGCCTGTATTTTCTACGACAGCGCGCATATTTTTTTCTCGAAGTCCTTCAAGCCTCGATAAACACTTGACAGATTATGACGAAACTTTGCATATGTATTACACATTATACTATCCGTCATTTCACCAATTTTCACCCATGTAATACAAAGTTATTCACAAAAGAATGTGTTGAATTTTTTTCGAGCACAATCTTTAAATCCATTAGGATGTCCAAATGAATTTTCGTTTCTCGGCTTCCATCAAGTATAACTTATTTTAAACACATTGAATCGTGTCGAGCTTTTTAGCACTGAAAGAGACAATACT
Source organism: Aedes japonicus (assembly GCA_034211315.2). NCBI lineage: Eukaryota > Metazoa > Arthropoda > Insecta > Diptera > Culicidae > Aedes > Aedes japonicus. Next base: position 41,824 of record JASCZW010002579.1, read on the forward strand.
TCAAAACGAACTCCTGTCAAAACATTCCAGATCCGACATCAAGGAGCGCTGCAACAGACAGTGCGTTCAGATATTCAATGATTCAATTGATTGAGCCATTTGATTAATATGATTGATATCGATATTGATCCTATAAATGAGATCAGCAGAAGCTACACATTAAAAATTACACTAGTTTACAAAAAAGTGTGAACTTCAATGGTTGACCAACGTTTCTAATGCAATCTGCGTTGAATTCAATGCAGTGGTCCAAAAAAAAGAAAAGTAGAGCCGCCTTTGAGAAATACAAAAATTTTGGTTATTTGAATTTTGACCAAAAGTACGAAGGAAATGTATCTTGAAAGCCATATTCATACCTGTGTTCAGTGAAATGAAATTATATGAAATTAGTTAGATAGGTAGTTTTTTTTTTTTTTTTATTTATTTGGGCCTGTTGAGGTGGCGGATTCGTCCGTGCCTTAACCTACCCCGCAGTAGGATGTTCGGCAAAGGGTGACGTCCTTGGTTCGAGTACTACTTTACCTATGACCATCCTTTTTGATTTTTGTAACGGTTGATTCAACATAGGGCGTTCGTTTCCACTTTGCATAAACAGGATACGGGACTGAACTTGAATGTGGAATAGGTTTTGTCATAGAAGCCACTTGTAGGTACTCAACTGTTTTATGACGTCGTTGTTGCTTAGCTTTTGTTAAGCAGAAATAACAATCCGTTTCATGACGGACTAAGACGGCGACTAAGAGATAACAAATAAGTGAGTTAGTAAGTAAAACATGAACACTAATTTAAATTAGATGATGTAAGAAGATTTCGATCAGAAAAGTACTAAGTACTATGATGCTGTATATCGTTTTTATGACAGTTACTCAAGAAATCAATTTACCTTGCGCCTGACATCGACATAGCCAATTTCGTTTTGCACGAACAACATAACACTTATTGAATCCACAGTTCGTCAATGTCTCCAGGATCAATTTTAAAATAATGCCTAAATGCAGTTTGCAACGAAGCAGTCAAATTGACGGGTTTTGTAAAAATATATTTGCCACAGGCATAAAAATACTGTTGTGGACCATTTTTAGACTTGCATTCACGTTTTGTCGTCCCCATGGTCAAGCAATGCTGAAGAACAAAGCTGTCAAATTGAGTTGATTGCATTAGGTTCGCACCGAGCGGTCTTACAAACACTAGCGCAAAGTACATTGTTGAAAATATCCTATTTTATTTTGCGTGACTGATGGCCATTGGCGGAGCTAGACAAATAGTCTGAGTGGGGGCCTGTTTAGAGTCTAAGATAATTCCTAAATCATAGTCATTCCGAGGATTATTTAATCAAAAACCTACCGGGAACTTCACGGCAGTTCGAAAGAAACATCAATGGGTTTGAGGTTAACCTGAAGAATTGCCCGACGAAATTCCAAGGAAATGTTTCGAAATTTTTTGAAGATATGGAAAAAAAAATGTAAACAACTACATTATAGGCGAAATTAACAAATGCATCTACCGTTTTTTACTGTGTTGAGGTTATAAATTTTCAAGTACAGTCTTCAAAATGGCATCAGATTTGCCATGTTAGAAGGTTTGGCAAAAATTTAGTTTTTAAATAATTTAAAATTGAAAAGTTCGACAGGAATGAAGTTTAGGTAAAAAATTTCATGCTTATGACAGTTTTGTATTTGGTAAAAAAAAAATCTTAGATGGTGGATCAGATGTAATTTAGAAAACTGTGTTTCAAAATTTATAACTTCTACACAGCTCAAAGTTCAGGTTACTTCTGAGTTACTGTCAACTCAGCTCAATCCTTTCTTTGAGTGCTGACATAGAAGATATCAAATATGATAATTTTGTATGAAAAACTGTAGATATATTTAATATTTTCCCAAAATAGTTAACACCAATAACGCCAAAATAGAACCTTTTGATTGAAAATCCTGTAAATTAAACTTCAGAGTAAAAGTTAGACAACTGTTGAAAGAAATGTGAAGGGAATTTTGATGAAATTTCCAAGGAAAATAATCGGAACTCTGTCACTACTAGATGAATGCAGATGGGAGCACACTGTTTTTACAAGCAGTATATTTCGGATATTTACCTTTGAAATTTATTCATATGTCTTGATTCTTAGAAAATTAAAAATATATTTTGCGGCATCACTTTGATCGAATAATTAAAATATTTGTAGAAAAGAATAGATAAATAATAGTTTCAACAGGTTAACAATATTTTCAATAAAAGTAAGCCTCACGAGCGGCAAGATTTCTCCCAATATTATTGAATAATATTTTACATAAAAATCGAGGAGATTACTAAATTTCAAAACTTTGATAAACTTTGTTATCATCAAATTCATTATATTTTTTTTTATTATTTATTTATTTTCCGTCGGTTTATTTTCTCACATGGTAACAATCTCCGACGCCAGGGAGACGACTCCACCACTTGGACTCTACCTAAAGACTCATGAATATGAGCCGGGACCAACGGCTCTACTTCCCTTCCGAAAAAGACGTGACCAGATTTTTTCGCCTCAGAAAAACCAACGACGTCGACTGGGATTGAATCCAGACCCAGTGGGGTGCCAAGTAGCGGTCACGCTTACCACTTCACCACCGACGCCGGCTTAAATTCATTATATTAAAATACATAAAATATCATGAGCAATAATGTTCGTTTCATGTCATTGGTAGCGTTATTAGGAGGGTATGCAATGATTTTTTTTATCTAGGGTGGAGCTTACTTGTCAAGACTGGACCCTTTTCCAATATTCCCTATTACTAGGACGAATACCATATGCCGACCGCGTGAGTACCATTTGAAGTTTTAGATATTTTGTCTTCGTATTTTATAGAAGATGTAGAATTTCCCATGTCATAGTACCCATCCCTGCAATATTGCACCCAACAACTTTGAATCAATTCGTAATTAAAGATGTCTAAGTAGACTATTATATAATTATTTCGAACACTTCCTGGAAACGAGGTTCAGAATACTGTCTATGTGGATAGTGCTGAAGTCTCCTCCAGAAATGACTTCTAAATAACTACAATATGTAAAATAAGTATATCCACCCCTGCTTCAAATTTACAATTTTCCTGTTATCGATTCAAATATTAGTTGATAAAATGAGTGTTGTTATGCGTTTGGTCCATTATATAGTACCTATCATTATACCATTAAATATACTTGAATTAATCTTGCTCTTGAAAATCTATGCCAAGATCAACAGAAAAGGGAAGTAAAACATGCAAAAAAAGGTTTATCCACACAAACATGCTTAGTACCATTTTGACGTGTAGTGAGTGGTTCCTGACACTTTTTCGAATGTAAACATTGCATACAGTTATACTTTCGTAGTGTAGAAGTTTTCGTGATTCAAATTTGAGTTCTCGTGTTTCGAAATGCCTAAAAACGCACAGATTTCGCTGAGATTCCGTAAAGATACGGTTGCCAAAATTGTTTAGAAGTACAAAAAGAGTGGTTCTTTCACACCAGAAAAGCGATCAGGGCGACCGACGAAGACAAGTTCCCGGATTGACAGGGGTAACGTCAGAAAGGTTGAAGTGGGCTCGAGATCATATTACATGGACAGTCGATGATTGGAGAAAGGTCATTTGGTCAGACGAGACTAACATAATGCTATTTGGGTCTGATGGTATCACACGAAAATGGCGCAGAACCGGCGAAAGTCTGAAAACCCAGTGTTTAAAGCCTACAGTCAAACATAGTGGAGGTGAGTTATTGCAACATCATTAATTTTCAACTAACTTAACTAGCTTTAATCATTTTCTGTGCAAATAGAGTCATGGTTTGGGGCTCGATGGCTTCGTCCGACGTTGGAGAACTCGAATTCATTGACGGAATAATGACAAAGGAGGTTTATCTGGACATACTGAAACGAAAATTTTCAGCAAGTGCACAAAAACTGAAGCTGGGCCGGAGATACACGTTCCAGCAAGATGGGGATCCAAAGCACATATCGAAGCTGGCATCCCAATGGTTTAAGGAAAAGACAATCAATGTTTTGGAGTGGCCAGCACAGTCTCCTGACTTTAATCCAATAGAACGTCTTTTTTGAAAATTAAGGTTCCGGAACACAAACTATCAAGCATTCAGCAATTACGACAAGTTGTTGTAACTGAATGGGACAAAATCGCACCAGAAACGACTCCTAAGCTTGTCCAGTCAATGCCACGACGATGTCAAGCTGTCCTTGAAGTCAAGGGTGGTCACACGAAATATTGAATGATTTTCAGGATTATGGTGGATATACTTTTTTTGGCATTATTTTTTATCATTTTCTTATATATTTGGTCTCAGATACGAACAGTTCGTGCTTTTACATCAAATTATCGTTATTTGACTTTCTTTTTATCCCTTGAAAAATAAACTTAATATTAAAAATCGTTTTTCAATGTTTTGGTGGATTATTTGAAGCAAATGGGCCAAGTGAGAAGGGGTGGATAAACTTTCTTTACATACTGTATATGCATTTCATAAATACTGTGTTGTGAATAGTTCAATAATTATAATTACCTTTTGGGGATGAAACACAGGCCCATTATACAGTCTACAGTCGACAACTAGTGGTATTGAAGTCTACTCCAACAAATATTATGATTTTAGACATTTATCTGATTATATGTTTACCTTACTTCTAAAACTACATTTTTGGAAATATTATAGTTAGTGAATACACTTCTATCTCCATATTTTGCTTATGGATATTCGTTAGCTTCGAAACTTTTAATCAATCTGGGGAATCTATACTCTACTAAATTTTTCGTAAAAAGAAGGGCAGCTATCCGCTCTTAAAACTTAGTCATTCCGGAAAATGGCTTCTGGGAAAAAGTTCCCGGGAAATGACTTCTGGGAAATGGCTCCTGGAAAATGATTTCAGGAAAGAATACATTTTCCGAAAAAACGTGGTCAGAGATCCGTTTTGGAAAATTAGCCATTCCAGGAAGAAGCTTCTGAGAAATTACCTTTGAAAAATGGGCTCTAGATAATGGCCTCTGGGAAATGAATTCCGGGAAATGCTTCTCCGCGAAATAGTGTGAAACTAAATACCGATAATCAATACATATGGTTTTTATCGATTTACAAATTTTACATCCTGTACGATACTGTATAGAAATATCCTGCTCTCCCGGTAGGGTTGGTCTACAGAATTCTGGAGGGGGCCTGGCCCCCTAGGCACTAACCCTAGTAGTTACGCCAATGCACCATGCAGAGGTTGAAAACAAACTAAAGGTAATGCTAGTAGTATTACTATATTTATGTATGTAAGATCGTATATGTACATAAATCTGTGGATGTACGTGTGTGTATAAGTATGCGTACTAAGTTAAATTTCAAATCTTTTCAATATTATTTATGCCTGCAATTTCCATGATGTTATAAAAGTATTCATAACTCTGACAATTTTCTACCGATTTCATCCATTAAAGGCTAACTTTTTTTGGTATTCAATGGAATTGAGAATTCAGTTATAGTATAAATTTTTGAATCGTGTTATCTCATTGAAAATTTTGATTCAAATGAGATTCTTATAGAAAATTTTCAGTAAAATTAAAAAAAATTAAAATAACTTTTCATTAACTCCAAAACTAATTTCTTGATCAGGTCACAAGTTTTAAATGAACGATAACAAATTTATTAAGATTCATTTTCATAAGAAAAATGATTTAAAATTGGTGCTCTAGATACAGAGATGCGCATGATTTTCCATTGGTAATGATTATCACCTTATCGAGTTCAGAAATGCTGTTAACTAGCGTTACTCACATTTCATCCAGGTGGTATTCTGTTGGCCCTCTATGCAACTAAAGTTGAAATCGATCAGCAACGGAGTAGCAAACCACGGGTGGTCAATAGGTTCATGCTTGGAGAAAATATCTCATCTCCATAGGGGCCATAAGTATCATTGTATTAGTCACACAATAAGACTAATGCAAAAACGATACTTTCAGTGGAGGAAATAAACTATCGTGAATACCCCTAATCTTTGAATTTTTTCACATTTCTTTCCTGCATTACCTGCCAAGTGCCAGATGTGATAAACTATTCGGTCGTCTAATATTAACTCTGCCGCATAGTAGAAGCATTGGACATATTGCTTCTATTGCAAGAAGCAGTAGACTCCGTGCACACTGTCTGAGGGATTTTACGCATTCACCCTTTCATATTCTTGAGGTTTGAATGGATAGCGAACTTGTTCCCGTATCTACAGACAATCCCCAACTGGTTGTCCTTGCTCAATTCCGGCTTACCCAGACCCAACCCAACCCAACCGATACCACATTCTCGACGTCGTCATCATCATCAACAACATCATCATCGGTTGTCTATTCATCCGTAAAACAGCAACTACCCAACCAGAAGGATCTCCGTCGCATGGCACCGGCAACCAAGAGAACCAGTGTCCTACCTGTGGTGTTCAATGTTTTGTCGCACTTGATCGATATACTTGCCAATAAAGCTGTGTACACACTCGTACGCCCTATAGATATACACTTTAGCCTTTGTAGGTACATGGCACTAAACTGAACAGAACTGAGCAGTCAACCCGTGTCCAATGGCGTGGAGTGTGTTTATCGAAGCGGCATAAATAAACTACGGCAGTGGAGAAACAATAACAGCAGGAGGTCAACTAGTAGGGGATGAAAGAAATAAAAAAAACCTACTGTGAGGTTTGTTTGGTTGATAACGGAGCGCTGGGCCGCGCCCTTTGCCAATCTGCTGTCGATAGAGGAGGATGGGGATATGCTCTCCTTCCCTGCTGTAACAAATCATTTCAATGTGTGTGAAGTAACTTTGATCCATTAAACGGCTATTTTTCTCTTGGGGCTTGTGAAGTTATGTTTTTCCGGTATTAACATGATACTGGCATCGGAACTTCTTATTCACTCAAAATAATCGTCGCGTTGTTTCCAGATCAGATGAGAGTTAGATGAATTTCAACTAGAAATAACGTGCCAGTTATTTTAAATGATTAATAAGTCTAAATATGCACCAAGAACATCAAGCTGACAGCTGACAGAATGATACTTGTTAAAACGCCATGAAAACAGTATAAAAGAAGAAGAAACTTACTGAATTTCCCAGGTGAAGGTAAGTCCGATGAAAATTACTCCATAAACTCCTGCTGATCTACCCACACACAATCCTCAACAGTCAACATTCATCTACAGTACATTGCGCCTCCTTTGGAGAATTGCCCAACCATATCACGGAACCGAAGTTTATTTAAATAATAGAACATTGCCAGGATCAGAAAGGGATTTTGCCATCAGCTGACGACAACTCCTCCAACCCAACTATAAGTCGCCGGTCGCCGGTAACCGAAACCACAGCCGACGAAACGGAGCTAGTGGCTTGCCATCCGAGGCGTTAATAATCGCCATCAGTTCATCCTGCGGGACACCCACTCACACGAAGCGAAAGGGAGAGATATACATCAAGCACAATGACGGGGCAGTAGTAGTCCCGGGATCTACATTATAATTTGCATAAATACATTTTGGAGTCTACTCTCTTTTCGGTTCCCCTGGGACAGGGAGGGGGGCCAGCGCGAATGCCAGAGAAGCAGTTTCTCCGACGTGCATAATTTATGGGGAAAGTTAGTCAATCTCAGCAGATGGACGGTGACTGGGCAGATTTTTAACCACTTGTGTTTGCGAGCTGCCGCTGGAAGGAGAAGCTGGTGATGATCCGGTGGGTGCCGGACTGTTGTACAAATTGAAAGACCTGTCGTCGTTTTTCAGCGTTATGAATTGTGGCGGAAAAATGCTAACAGTCAATTAGAAATTAAAATGATTGAACAAGCAGTCGATTGTTACTGATTTAATAGTAATTAGTTTTGGCAAACTGTTTTTGTTTTGTAAAATTAATATGTCTGAAAGCAATGTACTGTCAGGTTCAGTTTCAGCAGTGAAAGTCAGAAACCAACAACAAAATATGCTTTCATTGAAAATTTTATCAACACCAATACAACATTATGTAATGAACAAAATAAGCTGTAGTTGAGAACATAGAAACAAAATGTGTCCCTTGAATATGATTGTTGTGTCATCAGTTCAAACAATCACTCCGTTCACTTCCTTCGTTCCAATATCTCACTTCATTTGCACGACACCAAAAATAACACGTCTGGTCTCTTCGTCGCTCCGCAAACAAGTCCCTTCTTATATACGTTCACTTCCTGCCTTCAGACCTACCTATACTACCTATATTTTCTCCAATAGTTCAGCCCAATCAACACCGAGGGGTAAGACTCTACATTCCGCCCTTCTTTAACAAAACTGTTGTATTTAAGGTACATAATCTCTAAACTTCTTCGGGTCAACTCTCAACCGGTTCAATTACTCTTCTTCACGTTTTGCGCATCTCTCTTCGTAGATTTATTTGTAAGCGATTCTTCGTCATACTGTTGCTCACTCCGATCTGCTTTCGAATAAATTTATGAAACATGCTCTAAATCTACCTCTGCTTACTTCACATGAAGAAGGTTACGTATCAGTTTCTTACTGGATATTGTTGATCGCAAGCTGACTTCTGATTCTACTCTATCAGTTGCCTCAAACAGCTTAGGCGAGAAATCCGTGGATAGTTTATTCTACTTTTCCATTAGCTTAACGCAAACCAGGTCCCCTCCCGCTATTGGAGTTTTGCGTCTCACATTTGCGTACACCCTCCCTTTTTCTTTCCATAAACAGTCCCGATCTCGTAGAATATCATTATTAATAACTGCAGGAACTATTGGTAATTTGCTTCGTATACGGCGACCGAACATCATCTCGGATGGTGACTTCTCTGTAACAGAGTGATCAGTAGCATGATACGCCAGTAAAAAACGTCCGCAGCACCCTACGCTAATCCTGTCTTAATTCTTGAGCGATGCGTTAGCGTTTCAGGATTGTACGATTCTGACGCTCTACCTCACCGTTTGCCTGAGGCCAGTATGGAGTTATATTCACTAATTCGATTCCGAATTCCCGAGAAAAATGGCGAAACTCTTCTTAATCACCCTTGAACTGTGGTCCGTTGTCTGCCCTCAAAACTAGAGGGATACCAAACCTACTGAATATGGTGCTCAACTAACCAACTGTTTCATTCGCTGTTATCGTTGACGTCTCAGACACTTCAACAAAACGACTATAGTAGTCAGTACAAGAAATAGCACTTTGTTCCTGCTTGGATATTGAACGAGCGTTTGACAATACATTTTATTGCTCAATGATTCCGCTATGAAGAAGAAGAATGTTCACACTAGCATTGTCAACTGGAGCCCTGCTTGCAAAAAAAAGACATCACTTCTGAGCTATGAGGAGCTTCTATTAAGGTAAGGGCAACGAAAGTTTGCCCCTCAAAGACGAGTACGCTCCCCACTTATGTGGTCTTTAGTTGTAGATGATCTTCTCAGAAGCTTGGAAGCGAATGGTTTCGAGGTTGCGGATTACATAGCCATCTTAGTAAGAGGGTAGTTTGACAATATAGTATCGGGTAGAATAGAACAGGCTTTAAAGTTAATCCAATCTTGGTGTATGAAGGAGGGTCTAAGCAATAATCCATCAAAAGTTGTAATTGTACCTTTCACAAGAAAGAGAAAGCTTAATCTTAAAGCACTCCAGCTTGGAGGAGAACACATCCAATTTAATGAACAGGTTAAATACCTACACACTACCAAAATGTCGTGTAAATTTCTGTTCCTGAGACCGACACATGCAAGCGTCTTTTAGCACATAAGAATGTGTTGAAAGATATGAGAAAATAAATTCAACCGAACACATCTTTTGTCGAATTGCGTATGTGTCAGTTTCAGGAGACATGATTTTACACGAAATCTTTCTTTACGTTCCCCGACTTAACGTTCCCCGACTATTTACAATCATGGATTAGGTCTCGTGTAAAATTCATAATTTCTAAGTGTGTATGCGTAATTTTGAATGCTAAGCTGAACTGGATTGCACACCTTGATTATGCGGTAAGCAAAGCAATAAGAGCTTTATGGTTAAGCTCCAAAACCATTGGCAGGAAATGGGACTTAAGACCAAAAATGATTATGTGGGTCTACACATCTGTTATAAAGCTCGATTCAAAGTATATCTGGACGCATGGTTTAATACACCACCGCGTTCCTGGTGGTTGGAACAAAAAACGTTTGACAGGCATTTGTTGATGTTTTATTGACAAAGAAATTGGAGAAAAGTTTTTCTCGACTGATTGACGCATCTCGAAATTACGGATTATGGAACTTGAGAAAAGAAAAATAATTGTGCATAAACATCTAGAGAATCCTTCGCGGTCTGCCTCAGAAATAGCAAAAGTGTTAAAATTCCCAAAGTCAATGGTGTGTCTTGTAATCAAAAAGCTGAGGAGAAAAGTGTACAGGTACGTGAAATGCAACCCAGGTGTCTCCATATGTACGTGATTTGGCAAAGAAATACGATTCCAACTTTTCCACCGTGCGTAACATCCTTTCAAGAGAAGAATATAAGTCTTTTAGTGCCAGTAAACATCCGAATCGCTCCCTGAAACAGAATTTAGTGGACAAATAGCGAGAACGATTACTATACGAACGAGTTTTGACGAAATTTGATGGCTGCATTTTAATGGATGACAAAACATATGTCAAAATTAAATTAAACAAATCCCCGGACGAAAATTTTACCTGTGAACTGGTCGTAGGGATGTCCCTTCCAGGTATAAATTTGTTTTTGCTGATAAGTTTGCTCGGAAACTAATGATTTGGCAAGGAATCTGCAGTTGTGGCCTTAAATCCAAGGTTTTCATCACATCTCATACAACGACGCCGAAGGTTTACATTAAAGAATGTCTGAAAAAGCGGATTTTACCCTTTATTTGGCAACATAAGACAAACGTTATGTTTTGGCCGGATCTAGCCAGCTGCCACTACTCTAAGGAGGTAGTGGAATGGTATGCTGCAAACAATGTTAATTTCGTCACCAAAGAGATTAATCCTCCGAATTGCCTTGAGTTCAGACCGTTCGAAAATATTGGGCAATTGTCGTCAACAAATGCTTTTAAAGTGGAATAAGTTCGTCGGTACAGTGTCACCAGCAACTGTGCAGATCATGATGGCATCGATCACAAGTAAAGTGCGACAGTTCGTTCGAAACGGTGAGATGTAATAACTTGTTATATATCATTTGAGCTGAAAATACCCTTTTTGACGTTTTGATCAACCGTGTATGCTTTTTAATTCTTGAGTTATGATCACTTTAGCTTAGCTTGACTGACTGCACGTATCGATGGTTGCTACTCCGTGATTGATCAGAATCAGTGAAATTGCACAATGAATCAACTGAATGGGGCTGGGAGTAACCGACCATTCTCACTGTACACGTTTCAGTGATTCAATTTCTTTAATAATCAATAACGGCGCCGGCCTCGTCCTTGCAATCAGTTGGGAATAGGGAAGGAAAGTTAGTGTGACCTTTGCTGATTAGGGACCGTGTTTACCTCTGCATCCCCACAAAGGTCACAGGAAGGAGGTTTTTCTATGTTAGTAGGGTAGGGCTCGATGGATCAGGATTCACCTTGATAAGTGATGTGATCATATATATATATATATATTATGCATTATAAAATTAAATGAACATTCACACATACATACACATGTATACATACACAAACATACACATACATACACATACATATCGAAACCATGGCCAACTCACCTTGCTATTCCCACACCTACTATTACGACCGCCGGTCTCACATCGCATCACCATGACCCGGGAATAGTGCCACCTAGCCATCTTCAGGTTCCGGTCAAGCCACACTTTATGTTCACTCCCTTCACTTCACTTCCCACCACCGTACATCAAACACTCTGAAACATGCGATCTTCCATGCCTTCCTACTATGAGCCACATCTTACTAACACCCCTCTACATCTCTCTGCAATTCTATTTTACGCCACCGGACAATGGGTCAACAAAACAAAAGATAGCGTGACATGCCCGTTGCAGTCTACTACAAAACACCGTACCTGGACTCGCGACACAATGTATCCATTGTGCAAACATTGCCCCAAAAACATATATGTAAAAAATGCAACTGACATTCACTAGACTGCAACTGAAAACAAAAAACAAAAAGGTGCGTTCAAATATCCTAAAGGTCCTTTAAAAGCTGAAAAACGGAGTTGATCATTACAACAATCATACACCTGAAATAAAGGTCTTATGAAGCCCCTCTGAAAAGCAACACATTTTTCTAGAAGACATCTTATAAAAAGTCTTCCTTATACTAGCCACATTCCCACGACAGCGGTACAAGCGATAGAAGATCCCGGCTTGATGATTTCTGAAATAAATGGCTCATCCAGCTCACGGCCACATGTCAGCGTTTTATGAAAACAGTGCTTACACTAAGGTCCCTTTCTGCACGGTCCTTCCCTACAGGGGCTGTTCTCGGCAACAACTCCAGAACGGGAGTTGCTCCGACCTAACTCAAGTCACACCTCACGTCCTGGGCCAAAAGCAATCATACGGCAGCCTTCCAAAAAAAAAAATCACAATTTCTGGTGTAAACACTCAAAATTCAAAAAACTGCACCCTGACCACTGCATGGAAATGCAAAGAATCCATACAAAATTTTAGCAATATAAAATGTTTAAGCATGTGAATCCATCAACTCTACTCAGTCCCCTCTACACGGTTCCATACCAAAAGTGGAACGTATCGTGCAAAAATAAAAAACTTTGTGTAGACAGAAGTTCAGAAATGAAATTTAAATGTTCATGCTGAAATACTCAAAAACAAATTGAGCCCCGAATCGAGCTCTGTGCTCCCAAGATAAATGGACTTGGACTGCAAAGACAATTCCAAAGCGTGCCGAAACCATTCATCAAATGAGAATTGAAAACATACAATGTGATTCAAAAGTACACGATCTTCATTCGCACCCCGTCACACCAATATTGTCAAATTGACAACAAGCGTCTCCACGCTTCAGCCGGCAATCCTCCGGGATCGCAAGACCTGCAGACGCGTGAGACAGGAACATGCGAGGGCCACAAGTCGCTCCTTACTTCCAGGATGTCATCACATCACTCAAAGCCCACCAAACATACAAATCTCATACACAAAATATATTAAAAAAAAAACTGGAATGGGACACATAAGGAGAAAATGGAAAGAGCTCACCCGGGTTTCCAGAACATTCCACTGCTGTGGCTGCAACATAGAGCAACCAGAGCAGGTCCGCGCACCCTCCAGACAACACTCCGTTCCTAAGGAGATGGCCGACCACGAACGCTCCACGACCATCAACCAAACATCTCCGAGTGACGCGGGTGAACTCGAGCTCCTCCTGTCGCCGCAAAGCTGCACGTTCGGGGCTCCGTCTGCACCGGGGACACTTTGTTCCCACACCAGTCGAGAGCCTCGTGTTGGACCGCAATCAACTCTTCAGCGACCGAATCACTATTAAGATGAAAAGCTCAACACTACACAACAACTTCCACTATCTAATCCTCTCGAAAATTTTCCTTCGGAATTCTTACTCGCGGTTGAACAGAAAAACCATGACAGCTGATGGAAAACAAACCGTCCGCGCGCAATGCTTACTGCGATCTCTATCCGTTGGCTTCGAAACACTCTCTTGAGTTATGATCACTTGAATACGTCCAAATATACTTTGAATCGAGCTTTACATCCAAAAATAACGTATTCTTGGTTAGTGTGGTGGGCGAAAACCAAGGAAGCTAATGCAGAAGCAAACTTTGCAAAACTTTAGCGACTTGCATGTATTGCTATAACTGGAGCTTGGCGCAGCACACAATCGAAAGCACTAGATGCAATTCTCAATCCGCTGCCGTTAAATATGTGCAGTTAGAGGCGGAAAGAAGCACTCGGATGCTGAAAAGGTCTAGAAATATAATGTTAGATGATCTTACCGGTCATCTGAATATATTACAACATTTTAAAAGAGGACCGGTGATAACTATGAACGGAGACTGAAACCGGAGGACAACTATGACGTCCTCTACAGGGTATGCGAAACATTGCGTGCAGATTG